>JAHWFP010003120.1:10417-109125 GCA_023313725.1 Lithobius niger
TGGCTCCATCGTTCAGGATGCAAACGGACCCCCTCTGCATCCACTCCTCAAGGATCCTGCCCTTGTTGTCAGTAATAGGTCCTCCCCACTGGACGTGGTGGCTGTTAAAGTCGCCCAGCAGGAGAAACGGGGCAGGAAACTGGCGAACCAGGTCCTCCAGGTCACCAACCCCAAAGACCTCATCCGGCGGTAAATAAATCGAACAGACAGTAATATCGAATTGAAAAGAAACCCGAACTGCTACCGCCTGAAATCTAGTGTGCAGAGGCACACTGGCATGCGGCTGAGAGTGTTGAACCAGCACTGCAACACCACCATGTGCACGTGGCACAGGGTCTGCATCCAGACGGTAGACAGAGTAACCCCTAACAACCGGATTATCCGACGCCTTAAAGCAAGTTTCCTGAAGGCAGCAGCACAGAGGTCGCCAATGCGACAAAAGCAGCCGCAGCTCCTCTGCATGGGTCCGATAACTTTGGCAGTTCCACTGAACGATGGAATGCGCAGGCATTAGGACGGGCTTAAGACTGAATCATCCTCCTTAACTCCTTCCCTGGGCGACCCGAAAACATCTGAATCCTCTCCCGAATCAAAAGCCGGAGTGAGGTCCAGAACGAAGTTGTCCTCGGAAGGAGGAAAAATCCCAGGAGAAGTGGAACAGGAAATATCTCCCTGCTCCATGGGTAAAGGAGGATCAAATTGTGGAGGGGACGCAATGGACCCCTCAGCAAGCTTGTTGTTCGACGACTGTTTCACCTTCTCTCCTGGTGGCAACTTCCTCACGGGTGGTGCTGAGGATGTACCAGCAGGAGCCTTCTTCGACACTTTCCGTGGTGCACTCTGGGCGGGAGGAGGCTTAACTACAGCCTTAACCTGCCTGGGAACAGGAACAGGAACAGGAATCGTAGCAGGCTGTGCAGATGTCGACGGCAAGGCATCAACCGGTTTCGAAGAACCCAAAAGACCCTGCAAAGATGGATGTTGCTGGGTCAACAAAGTAACAAGCATGCCTACCGTCCTCGTCAAAGACCTGAGCTCAGCGCGCAAATTCGCTAAATCAGCAGACTCACTAACTGGGCCAGGCAATGGCGCACTGCACACCTGTGCAAAAGATCTGGTCATCGGTGCTGCCGATAGTTTAGCTTTCTTCCGGGCCTCCGAGTAGGAAAGCCCGTCCTTGACCTTCAATTCCTGCACACGACGTTCCTCTAAATAAACACGGCAGTCCCGCGAAGAGGCCTGGTGCTGACCACCACAGTTGATGCACTGCTCTGGGCCAGCACAATCAGCACCTTCATGGGCTGCCTGAGCACAGCTAACACAGGAAGGCTTACCTTTACACGAGCCGCTGGTGTGGCCGAAGCGTTGACAGCGGAAACACCGCATTGGATTCGGTACATAAGTCCTGACCTTCAACCACAGGTAACCGGCAGTAATGTGCTGCGGTGCATCTGGCGTATCAAAGGTCAGGAAAAAGGTGTCAGTTGGCTGGGCACCATTCTCACCTTTCCGCGTCAAACGCTTCACAGCCGTAACGCCTTGTGACTTGAGTTCGTCCAGGATGATATCATCGCTGAGACCCCTCAAATCAAAGCACGTCACGACCCCCTTGCTGCTGTTTAAGGTACGATGCGGCTCCACACGCACCGGGCATAACCCCAGTGCACCCGCCTTCAAAAGCCTCTTTGCCTGAGCCCCATCCGCAACCTCAACAAGGTATCCCCCAGCACGGAGCCGAGAGACACTCTTCGGATCGGAACCACAGATCCCTTTGAGTGCTTTGTGGACAGTGAACGGACCGAGTTGTGTAACATCTCGGCCCTCGCCTGTCACCACCAAGAACTTCGGGACTTGGTCCCGACTCTTACCAATGTCTGGTAACTGGGCACCAGGCCCAACCATCTCAGGTTCCCTCCTCTGACGCTTGCTAGTGCGGCGAGGAGGGGAAGAATTTTGGGGGGAAGAAATTTTTGCAGGGGAGGGGGGAGAAGAAGTTGCCATGGAGAGCAAAAAGAAGTCGCGGCGGTGCGCCCCCCCAGAAAAGAAAAACCCCGCGCGGCACTCGGGTGATGCAGGGCCGGAAGCCGCATATCCAGGGCCCTGCACCAGGAAGCTAACACCGCCGTCTATCTCGGTGAGGTGGCAGCCAAAGCATGCCGAGAGGCGAGGCCACCAAGGAAGCCGTACACACCACCTCCCTCGATAACCCAAACAGTTCGGGTCCGTGATGCAGATGGATACAGCACAAGCCGCCTCCCCACCACGACAGGACCCGAAAAGTCATAGCCGATTGACCTTAGGCCGGCTCGCCCAGGCCACCCGTCCTCCGGAATAAGGAGCCAAAGCCCGAAAGCCAGGATCTCCGCCTCCACGGATTACTAGGTTGCAGCACACGGCCAACGTGCTGGGGGATGACGTTTTGGGAGCTCTTCAAACATTTGTATTAGAACATCAAACCCAAACCACGAAACGCCTCGTACCACTCTGACAATGAACCCATGTGGTTTTCTTCTGAATGTTAATCTCTATTGTCACAAGGTATTCGTCACTATTTCGCTACTCTTTACGCTCCAAAACGAACCCCATCATTCCAACCAGCTGTACAGCATGCCAGAATCTTATTAGAATTTCGCCATCTACACATCCGATTATGGCACTTTGCAGTAGAAACCACCTGTTACCTGCTTAACGTCTTACCTACATCCCCATTTTTCGACACAGCTCAACAAACCCCTACGGGTCGGTGGGCACCAAACTTTTATCCATCGTTTGAATCCCTCCTACATACCTTTGGATATCTAGTGTATTATGCCATACCACCTCACAAGCAACATAAATTCGAGTCAACCACCAAAAGAGCTATTTTATCTTAAATACTTGGCTTACTGATTATGAAACTGCACCGTATTAGTTTAAAATTGCCATCTTTAACTTTTTTGGAAAGTGCGATGTAAATCTCGATTGTGTCTTTAGTTGCCATAGACTTTTAGAAAATGGCTGATATTCTTACTCCATGGCAGCCTTCCGTTATATCGTATGGAAGTATTTATCGGCTAGATGTTTTGAACGCTTACCAGTAAAAAATATTTTTCTACATTATTTTCGTCTATTAGTTCAGGCCTTAATATGGTCAGTTTTAACTATGTCATAAAAATCATGCTATGTCTGTGTCATTTTTTACTGTTATACATAAGAGTCAGTAGTTGTTGTAGATGCTTAAACTGTTTTGTGTTTAAATAACTTGATTTGTGTAAGTTGTGATTTCATTTGCTTATTTTGCATGAGTAATTAATAGGCGATATTTATCCGCATGCTAAAGTTGTGAAGGGGGATAGTGATAAATAGTAGGTGGATCCTGCTGTATGTGGATAGGTGAGCTGTGCTGAATGTTGGTTTCACTGTTTGGGGGTGGCATGGTCTAAGCGGCCCTAGTAAATCATCACCTATAACTATTATTGAAACGAACATCTCTCGAAACAGCTTAGGTGTACGTGTCCAAGTCCATGAGGCGGAAGCCAATGCTGTGAGTGGCATAACCTAGAAAGTGTTATAGGTGGTGATTTACAATGACTGCCTCCACCCATGCCACCCACAAACATTGAAACCACCGTTCACCACGACTCACCTAGCCATAGACACCAGGTTCCACCTAGCCTTAGCATCCGTCGTTATCGATGTTTTGATGCATTCACACTCAGTTCCAAATGAGGATACAGAGGAGCGGATTCATCAATGATTCACAATGGAAGCGTCAGCTGATCATCTCCCAACATCCAGTATTTATTTCAGGGCCCTGCCAGGCCTATAGGGCCATCCTCTCATATATACAACTCGTTCTCATTAAGAAGGCATAACACAACGACCCCCCAAAAACCATAACAACAATAGACAACAACATAACTATATTGTCATGCATAACCAACAACGTAACAATTTGATTTATATGTATAAAAGGTTCAGGTTTATCATCTCACTAAATGTGTCAATGCATTGCTTAGCATGTCGGTTAGGATGTCAATGCGTTTCCCAAATTAATTGGTTAAGAAGAGAAGAACATTGTCGTTTGAAGAACTCTTGTGTTCATAACTTCCTGGTGTAACCTTCAAATTTGATATGTTTGGAATGTTGCCTACTTTAATGTGTAGCTCTTTCAATTCAAAGTCCCTTTCCAATTTGTCAACGGCAAGTTTGTCATTTGCACAATTTAATTTACATTGAAGTTCTTGAGTGTGCGTACTAAGTGCCGCGGCACTGATTGGCATGGTGACATGAAAGTGCCATGTCACCTTTTGAGCCTCCATAGGTCTCTTACAAACTTTGTTTTCAGTAAAAATAGTTTAAGTCATGGTTTAACAATATATATTTTGTTATACGGGACAAACCGGCACGCGAAGCAATGGGTAATGCAGAATTTTCTGTATATTTCAAGCGTACTTTGAACATTTCGTGTGTTTTTGCTAGTCTTACGAATTTTTTTGGTTCCTAATAGTAATTTTGTATTTGAAAGGTAATTTGTTTACTTTTAGAAGCTTTTCCATTGGGTTCTGGTTTCGTTTACCGAAGATGTAAAACTCAATAGTTTGCCACATGCCATTATCGTATTGTGTTGTTCTATAGTTGCCTATACGATATCTCCAACATACAATAGAATTTAGGGAGACGGTTTCCTAATCTTGAAATGCTCCCCAAACCTTAGGCAGTTTGGTGTGTCGATACAACACCAAACAGTTAATTACAATGTCGAAATCACCAGTGCACAATGTTCACTTTAATGACTTCTCTCCTGAGTGAGCCACACAATACCACTTTACAGCTTTCCCGTTGTCAAGACAATGCCTCACTATTTACACATAAACAAGCTCCAGTCTACTTCTAAAGCCACCAATGTGTATATGCACCATCAATTATCTCCTACCTAAATTGTTTATCGCAACAGGCCTATGCCAAAAAAGACCTAAATTGGTTTAAATGCACCGTTACAAATCACACCTAAGCGGCTTCACTTCAGACTGGATGTAGTTAGGACGCTCACAGGCTAATCTGTGTGTGAAGGTACTGTTACAATGTTCACATTTTAAGCGGTTGCTCGATTCATTGAAATAAACTATGCAACTTCAGCACGATTATTGTGCTTATACATGGTCACATTAATCACATTACAACGGCTTTTCTCCAGAAGAAGTGCAAATGAATTTCTCAAAAGTTAAAATATGTGTAAAAGCACCAGAGTACAGTTCTGAGATGCTTCTTAAAGGGGCAACAGGCCTGCCTTATAACATTCCGCTGGCCTTATAACAGCAACGCGCATATCGCCTTCCACATGTTTACCAGCGCCAAGGTCGGCTGGGGTGGTAGCTGCATTCCTCACAGCGAGGAATGTACCTGCTGTCTCGGTTGGTTTTGGGAATAGTACACGAAACAGCATCTAGTTAAAGATTGTGTCGTCACAAACCGGAATGATTCTCGTATTTTAACTTCACAATTTATAATATTCTAGGCTAGTGTCTTATAATTTTGCTTCAGCGATCTATTGAAATAAATTAATTTTTATTTTTATTGCATTCGTCTTTTAGATTTTTAATCTCATGGTAATTATTAGAAAATTAGTACATGCACACAAAAGATGAAACGTCATAATTATTGTAAGCGTGCAAAGGATCATATACTGCGGGACGCAATAAATAAAGTTAACAATTATTCAACAGAAAATTTCCCAGACGCCACATTTTGAAACGGATTTTTACCACGGGAATGACTAACTGTAAGGAAATAGACCTTCGGGGCTATACTTGATATGGTGGATTGAGAAAAATGGTGCTGGGAGGTATATCCCTTTAACTGGTATAAATTCAACTATATAAGTAGCCCTGTAGTACATTTGGAGATTTACTGTATTTCCATTTCAGTACTCCTAATAAGTGCCCCATTGTTAAACGGAGTTAGCTGGCATATTATATATGCAGTTGAAACAGTTTTAGAACACACCAGATCCAGAAACGCAACAATTCATCACCGGACAATCAAAGGCCCTACCATGTCTTTCACAGCAGTAAGTTTTTTCCACCACATAATTTGCGCAACGTTTCAAAATGGCAGAAAATAAATTCCAAACCACACCAACAAGGTCTCCAAATTGTCTTTAGTTGTGTATGAAACAGAACAACTCGTCACCATTCAGACAAGCCAATGCCATTCTTCGACAGTCCCTTTCATTTGCGGGCTATTAAAGGCACTGTCTATGAATGGCACTTGGCTGGTCGCCGCAGACGCTGAGAAGAGGTGGTGCTGGCCCGTTTGCACATTGGTCACACCAAACTTACTCCTTTTTCTTTTTTTTTGAGGGGGTTATCCCTCCAGAATGTCATTGGTGTAGATAGCTACTTAAGGTTCGCCACTTGGTGTGTTTGTCACAACCGTCATCTTGATGATGTTTGTCGTCAATTCCATATCCCATAAGACAGCGAGTCAATTGGGTGATAAGTCTGTTCTCCTGTCCGGAGATTTTAAATTTTTTTGCAGGGGGTACAGATTTATGTTAAGATCTAGATTACGGATTTGTTTAAAATTTCTGTAATGTGTGGTGCAGTGGCAACCATGCCCACTGCACTGTGACTGAGGTTGGCGCTAATGACCTAGCTGTACTATAGGATAGTTCATTTATGACCAGTTGACCAATTTAAAACCGCAATAATCGCAAATATCGTGTATCGTGTAGTCGAAATTTCATTATCGCCCATCCCTAAACAGGCTCACCTCAAAGGTGCGAACATCTTTGTACTAAGACCACAGGTTCACCACAAAGGTGTCAACATCTTTCTAATAAGACCACAGGCTCTCCTCAAAGGTATGAACATCTTTGTAATTAGACCAAACCACATCATTGATGACATATGCGAGCGAAGACTATCATCATTATCATCAGCAGCAACAGCAATGTTGCCTGAGAAATAATTCGCAAGTGGCATATTCTGCAAATGAGTAAAAAAAAACCAATGATTGTTACATGCTAACTAGTATGGCGACAGGTACATGCTGTCTTTAGATGGGTTACCAACTAGAAAAATTGATTTACTTAAATTGGGAATAAGCCAAGGTCAATTGTGTAGTACCATACTTGTTCACCGTTTTAACGAATTTCAAAATTGAACCTGTACTGCGTATTTAACAGATGCAAATGGATTTCATCGGACCTATTTAAAAGGTGGAGGTATACTTTACCAGTATTTCTACGAATAGGGATAGAGAACTCCGATTGTTCGTCTTCAACACCTGACTTCTTACGTTACTAGATCAAAGATAAACAGACATAATAATATAATAATAATAATATCTTTTGCTGGTAAGCAAGGTTAACAGCAGGGCACAAGGCCGCTTACGCCGCACCCAAAAGAGAGAATAAAATTAAGTAAAAACTGTTTAATAGGTCCGCTTTAGAAAATGGTCAAGTGGTAATTTGCGAATGATCCTCAGAAAGGCACTGACCGAGGTGGCAGATACAGCACACTCTGGAAGCGAGTTCCAGATCTTGACTACACAGAGAGCAAAAAAAATGCCTCCGACAGTCTGTTCGCGATTCGAAGACCTGCAATTTATATGAGTGGCCCCTTGTCTGAGTAGCTGAAGAAAAGTCGAAAAAGGGAAGGTCGATTGGCAACTCTCCCCGTACAATTCGAAAAGTCAGTGCAAGGTCGGCCCAAATCCTACGTAACTCGAGTGGCTGAAGTTCCCATCTAGATAGACGAGCAGCAGAAGGGTGATCTCTAAGGTTAGCTACACATTTTGCGAACTGACGTTGAACAGCCTCCAGGCAGTCAATGTCGTGTAGGAGATACGGTGACCATACAGGGCTTGCGTATTCGAGCAGAAGACGAACGTAAACCTTAAACGCCCAGTTACATTACAGTTACATTAACATTACTTTAACAGTTTTTACTTTGCCTTACTGGAAAGAGCACACGTCCAACGTTGAAACGAGCCTATTTAGAGCCATTTGTGTTTTTTACTAAAAACATTGTAACAATTTCATTGTCAGATTTTCATTACTATAATGAAAAAAATTAGGTTGGTAAACACCTGCCCGTAGTTTGATCCCATTTAAAACAATTTTATTCCCCTGTTGGAAGGGACTAGCACAAAACGACGGTAAAGTTTCATCTTCCTGTGAATTTTTTCAAGGCATACGATCGAATTTTCCTTTAAAATAACTGGAATACGATTTCACAAGCTTTGCACCACTACTAACAGCTCTAACAGCGTCCCTAACTTTCAGGAGGTATCAGGTGTCATATTTTATCCGGACTCCAGCCTGGCACGTGACACTAAATTGAAAATGAAAGAGCACAGCACTTACCGAATGAGTTTTCTTATGACCTGTAGTATTTCCTAAGTATATATGCCTTTCTTTTTGCAGGGTTTCACTGGCTTTTTTTCTGCCAATACATCTTAAGTCGATGATCAACAACGTTGTACAATACAACTGAGTTTCAGTAAGTTACCATATTTATTTTACTAAGCGTACATATTTCTTTTGGCTAAACCAGTCACGATAAACAATAGCAATGTGATAATTGGCTGAAGATTAACCACCTTAAAGCCGTGATAACAAGATGACAGTTTACATTCACCTAATGATTTTCACGTAAATTAGCGAAAGTAAACGTATTATCAAAACACGTGCTAGTATGTCGCCAGTGTATCACTTGCTCAACCGATGGCGAGTACAGGGCGAGTTTTAAAATAGGTCTTCAACCTGCTGTTTTCTTACTGTCCAATGAAATGGCAGCCTTGGAGCTGCACAAATATTCCAAGGATGTTTGACCAAATGGATTCGAGGCACTTGAATATGTCCCTCCAAGGTTCACATTGCTAACTTTTCTAAGTAGGTGTCCTAAACATATGGACCAATATTTCTCAACAACCAATACGTGCTGATATATTGTTGCAAGGGCGTTATTACAGGCGAATGTGCCTAGATGTGGACATTTATTTAATCCACAGCAGCTGATTTTTAAAAATCACAATTGGCTTTATCATTTAAATAATTGTGTTTTAATCCATATCCATATATTTTGGTAACCAGTATACTTTAGTTACCAGTGTATATATCCATACATAACGGGAACGAAAGATCTGTCCCATAAACCTTATTTCATTTGCAGAACAGTCAATGAATCAAATGAAATGGCTTACAGAAGTTCTGCTAGAGAAGATCCATGTCCCACCAGAATTTGACTTTGTAGATGTTGTAGTCACCAAGGCCAATTGCCCAGACTCGGCTAGTAAGTAACTTAAAATACAAGGCTGGAATATGATACGGACTAACTGTCTGATTTTTTTCTAAAATCACTTAATAAAAATACGTTTAGCCTATTTAAAGTATTTTCTGTCATCTCTACTTTGTTATTAGCAGCTGAATACCTGTCTGGTTTTATGTGGTTGAATGTGTGTGTCTATACAAAACAAAAGTAAAAAGAATATTGTAGCCACATTAAAATAACGTTCAAGTAGGCTTAAGCCTTGTTTATACCTACGTTTTAAGCTATAAAGATTGAAAATCGGTTTATTGGTTTGATCACTTGGCCCAACACGATAAATAACAGCAACAAGAACGGTATAGTCATACTAAAATAGCATTCAAAAGGCTCCAGGCATCGTTCATACCTTCGTTTTAAGCTATGAAACTTGAAAATTGGTTCGATCTCCAGCTGAGGGCAAAGAGTCCCTGCATCACAACTACAGATTTCTAAAGTTTGACGTTTAACATGAAAGTTCATGCTGAGGCTTAAATAAGGGACGCTGTCGTGGTCCTTGATAAATATAGCGTCATTTTTAATTGAAATGGCGTATAACGTCCACAGATAATAAAAATTAAATACTACGTCTTAATTAACGGTCACTAGGTATGGCAGTGGCTTTAACTTTGCACGTTAATGTAAAAAAAAAATGATTGAATAATGTCAACTTGGCATAACCCCAATTGGAAAACAGTGGACGTTATTCTGGGGCGAAAAAATGGGAAATAAATTAATAGCATGATTTACAATTGAAGTGGCATGGAATGACGTTCCATGAAATATAATTTAATATATGCTTTTTTTTAAATAACATCTACCGGCAGTGGATGTTACTTCTGTGAAATTTACTATAACAAACTATATGACTTACGTTATTTTTTTCCAAATCGGGTCCACGCAGACATTCCGGTCCTTTCATGCCCTTTTTGTTTTCGGCAATCCTTAAATGGTAGTATGGAGGGAGGGGGGGGGGGGGAATTGAGACTTAATGGCGCGTTGGTAGTATGGAGGGATTAGTCTTAAGTTTTTTTTAATTGTTAGCTATACAATAACGGAGAAAGTTTTTATTCAGATGGAACCGAACATTTTTGTAGCATTAAAGAAGAAATGTGGCACCACCGTGTGTGTTTTGGAAGTGCACACATAAAGAAGTTAATCGTGGTGGTTCAGCAACATTCTAACTTACAGGTGAAGGATGCAGATCGAAGAATGTAAAGATGCATAACTGTGAAACCAGCCAATCAATTCTGGGGGGGGGGGGGGGGGACGTGAACGAGTTGCACCTTCTGTTTCATAAACTTCAATTATGTTATTCTAGTTACCATGCTTGTTAAGACTCCTTGAAAAATTACCTTTTTTGCATATGGGGATACTGCAATGACTTGGATCAGAACCTATTCGTTTCACGTGTGCTGAGCTTTAATTGGGTGACTCCAGAAAAGGTTTGTTTAAAACAAACAACCAAACATGCATTAAGTTTTGTGGATTTAGGATAGTTCAGATATAGGATTAGAATTTTTTAAAGTTGAAAATGAGCACGTCTTTCATTGGTTTTCCTTGCTTAAAACTGATTAACAACTTTTAAACCACGACTGTGATGTCACGGTAACTCAACGACCTGCTAAATTTCATTTGGTTAAATCCCATTAACCGTCATCGGAAGTGTGCGTCATCGCAAAAAGTATGGGTTATCAAATTACCCCACAATTTTGCCGAAAGCAAAACTTTTTCCGATAACCCAAATTTTTTTTTACACTTCCGGATCACGTGACTTAGAACGCACACACCAACGGCCAAACACAGTGTCCAAAAATGTAACGCAATAAAAATGTACATACAAAAGGATTTACATAACTTGCCAGAATGTCCGGAATGAAATCCTATCCCTGCTAACTCCCACACGTCTGACCCATACCTAAGTTTATTCATTCCGTCAACACCCCCTCCCCCTCCACAAACTAAAATGGAATGACTTTCATCCATACTGATATATTTATTGCCGTATTTCTGAAAACAACGGACTTACCCACTCTCGACGAGCCAATCATCGCAGCCGTGGTATAATACTCCGTAACTGAGAGTTTTTCAACAATAATTATTACTTGCACCACAGTGAACGTTATTCTAGTCAATTTTTCTTGAATCAAATAATTCCAGTTCGAGTGGACGTTAATACCTATTATTATTTGTGTGTAGTAAATTGCACTAGAGTAAGATCCACTCCCATTGGACGTTGTTCAAATCGCATTTATTTAAGGTTATTATCAGTGCACGTTATTCCGTGCCATTTAATAAAAAATGAAGCGTCATTTTCTCCATTTTTTCACCTCACGAATAACGTTCACGTTTTCCAGTGTGTGTTATTCCAAGTGGACCTTATTCCACTGCAATGTGACTGTAGTTGGCACTAATGACCTAGCTCTCGATGCGCCATTAAGTGCCAATCCCTCTCCTTTATTCCAGTCTTTATTTTTTAAGTAGTAAATTGCGCTGGAAAAGTGTCCACTGTTGGGCAATGGACGTTATCAGGATGGGCGTTATTCAGCATTACCAGTTTAGTACAGTTTTTTTTATTTATTTATAATATGTAACCATAATGGGACTTAAATCCCAGCTAGAATCATTCAACAATATGCTTTTGTGACTTGTATTTGTAGCTCTTGGTGGGTCTAGATCTATACCGTAGAGTCATGTATTTTTTTCCCTTTTATAACTCACTTGCTAAAAATCGCGCTGGGTTGAATGGACTTGAGATTTCGTTTCCCTAGGTCACGTGCACCTTCGCCAGACGAATTTAAGAAAAATGTAATACTTTTATTTTTATTTATCTTTACCAGAAGATAAATAATACCCTCAACACTAGGTCGTAAAACGTTTTAAAACTACCACTGAATCCAACAATTGACTTCTGACTTTATTGACTCCAACTGGAGTCAACAACCCAAGTCATCAAACCAGGAAGAGTTTAGCAATTGCATCTTTTGCACTTTTATCCCATACTCTGACATTAAAATTGTCCATTTCTGTGTTAACAGTATCCGATTTAGACCTGACCGAATGTGCCGAGTATACTTTCATCATCCAGCGAGTCTATGGCCAACACATCATGCTTGTGTTCCTCCCATCCATTCTTATCGTTTCTCTGTCTTGGGTTTCTTTTTTGCTCGATGAATCTGCTGCTCCTCCAAGGATAGCACTGGGCCTGACAACACTTCTAACTCTAGCTACACAGTTCAATGCTGCGCAGAACGACCTTCCATCCGTGGCTGAAATCAAAGCCATCGATATCTGGATGTTCACATGCATTTTCATGGTTTTTGCATCGCTTGTGGAATTCGCTGTGGCACACTATTTGCACAGAAGACAATTTAAATTGGCTCCCAATGCAGCAATGGGACAAGCTGGAAGATCGAACGTCTGTGTAGATCCAGATCAAAATGTTACGGTACGTTTACTCACGCCCTGCCCAATTCCATAACGTACTTAAGGGAATACCCTACAGAAAAATATAAGTAAACTTAATAATAGCTCACCAGCGAAAAGGTTTTGTTAGTGCTTCATTTCCCGTTTTCCTTAAACATCCCTAACCAGTGCATTCATTAAATTGAGCAGCTTATGGTTTTTGTGTTTTTCTAAACCCAAGTGTACCTTTTTGTGGTACCATATATCTTAAAGAACTTACAAATTTCGTTTGCTTTATATCACAATTACATCAAAAACTTGTAAGTATGAAAAACTGGAGCAACTCACCACTTACTTATTTTCTCAGGCATATAACGATGAAAATTGCCAGGTAAAAAATCTACGTCATAATTAAACTGAGGCAAATGTTTTTGTGCAATCATGAAATATTAGATTTGCTCACTGTCCAGTAGAGAGTGCAGACGACGCAGGCAAAGAGAAGGTTGCCAGCACACTAAATTTTTAAGGTTTCGTACAATGGATATTTGTCAAAAATAATCAGTTTATCAATGATGGTACAACTCTTTCATTGTTGCTTCATTGTTGCAGCAGTAGATTTACATCATGTTTACATCTCTGCTGCAACATCTATCTGATTTACATCTCTGCTGCAACAACGGAACCGTTATCTTACCACTAGCAAGAACCACTGCTATGGAATTCTTACTTAAGTTAGAAAACGGAGGCATTTGACTCTTACTTACTGTGAGTAAGAGTTCTACCTCTATAGACTGAACACAGTATGTTTGCAGGAAACTGTCTGTATGATGCCACGTTTTTCTCCAC
The DNA here is from genome assembly GCA_023313725.1 of Lithobius niger. Lineage (NCBI taxonomy): Eukaryota > Metazoa > Arthropoda > Chilopoda > Lithobiomorpha > Lithobiidae > Lithobius > Lithobius niger. The sequence continues at coordinate 23,959 of JAHWFP010003120.1, forward strand.
TATGAGTGCAAAAACACCTAAATATCCCATTCGTAAACTGTAACAGCAATGGAGTAGCGTCTACAAGTGTCATATCAATAATTTTTTACATTCGTATAGCCTAAACGTGGTGTCATACATTCAGTTTTCTGCAAATAAAATGTGGTAAGAGACTATGAATAGTGTATCCCAAATCGATTCTAAAAGTATAAAGTACAGAAAAATATTATTCTATTTCACCCTTTAAAGTAACACTTATTCATTTTTATAAATAATTACCATTTTTAAAGAAACAGTTTAATGTAAATTACAAATAATTTCATTTTTTGGCCGGTTTGCAGCGTGCTTTCTAGACGTTTGCCATTTTCTAACGCTTTAACAGAATAGATTTTATAGTTATTTCAAAAAAATTCAAAACACATTTCACCATGCTTTGCATACAAATAATAGTTGCTCTCAGTAGCACACCCATTTTTTTTTTGGGGGGGGGGGATGGTGGTCACTGCCCCGTTCCTACAAGACCTATAGTCAACAGTAAAATCTGATACAAATAAAAAAATTAATCATTTATTGAAACTGAAAAAGACCCGAAGGTAAGAGTTAATTTGGTTTAAATACGCAAATAAGGCATTTATTGAGGTTTACGAACGGAGTTGAAGCAAAGAACATTTCCGCCAACAGTGGCTCGTTGTATTACCACAAATATGTTAAAGGGTTTAACGAGCGTTAACCACTCCTGGTCATCTGCCCGAAGCCCTAAGGCCCTATGTCTGCAACAGCCAGATTCCCAGGCAGTCACCCACCCAAGTATCAATCCGGCCCAATGCCGGATGGTTCCGTTACAAACAATGGTTCCGTTACAAATATGGTTCCGTTACTAACAATGAAAATTGTCATTGTACAAATATGTTCGACAATGGTTCGGAACAATGCGTTAAGACTCGCTTTTTTGCAACAATGGCGTAATTGAACTCGTCGTTGAACAAATATGTTAGACGATGGCATTCGGCAACAATGTAGTAAGACTTTCGCTTTATTGCCATCATGGCTTGGCCACTAGGGTAAACAACAAAAGTCTTAACGCATTGTCGCTGAACGCCATCGTCCAACTGATACTTAAAAAAGTGAAGCATTGCGATTGGATTTGTGGTGTTGCGTTGTTGTACCGTTCCTTTACCAATAGAATTAACACTATGGCGATTCTTGACAAGTAACCAATCTTACTATAACTTAAACTGATTCTATTACCATATGTTTTCTGAAAATATTCGTACATCCAAACCTGATAAGATAAATAAATGGTTAGCTACACCAGCTTTTAAAGAATTAAATGTCTGTATGAAAAGCATGTTTGTGTTACACTCGTACTACGCTCCGTATTTAAATTATACTGTGGTGGTTCTAATTAGAATAAATGCATTTGGCTCAGTTCAGAAGATAAACATGTTCTTTTTCCGACAATACAATGTAAAATAATTTCGTTATAATTCTGGAAAGAACTACAGCTGTGTGTCAACGATGCGTAGCATACATTGCTAATGTCAGCTCATGAAAGATGGTGGAAAAGAGCACCCACTGCAGAATCACGAGGCAAACCATGAACTGGACCTTTATTGTAGAAATTCAACACTAAATATTTTGTGTTACCACAAAATCGTTAATCCAAACAGTAGCTAATTAGATGGTAAAAGCGAGAAATTCATTTTTTGGCCGCCATGCATTCGAACCAAAACTGTAGTAACCATATAGCTAATCATCTAAATTAAGGTGAGATACTAATAGGGTGTCAAATTTCATCCTACTATCACGAAAGGCACAATTCATTTACTTCACTGCTGTACTATCGCAGTACATCGGTTTTTTACTCCTCTTCCCTGAAACCAAGTAAATATACTTGTGTTGTGTCACCTGGGTATTGCAGCGAAAGCCAGTTTAAGGGCGCATTTACGCAGCGACTCGCCTTGGGATGGGATTCTCGCAGCTAGAACTCAATCGCGATGGCAAAGGTGACATTGCCATGGTAACAACGCTAGATGGATTAGCTAAATCCGACATCGTTTGAGTAAATACTTGCAGTCTTATAATCCATGCCAATAATATAAAGAATTCCTCATGACGAAACAATTTTCCCAAACGCTTCTGAACTCACGTTATTTGCTGTTTTCGTTGCGAGGCGGCAGACATAAACCGCCGCCATGTTGGAATTTGAGGCGATTCCTAACTTCTAGCTGTGAGAATGCAAAAGCGAGTGGTTGCGTAAACCCGGCCTAACTCCCGTCACTGCTGTTGGTGAGTTCTAGACCAGGGCATATTTACTGTCTTCTTATCTGCAGATTGTTCCATTATTTCCACGAAAACGTTTTTACTGACCAGGTGTACTCTAATAATCCTATTTCTTTATGATTACAGTCTGTATTGAACAGGGTAGCAACTATTTCGCGAATGCTCATAGGAATAGAACTTTAAGTCCTGTAATAGGAATAGAATTTTAATAACGTTTTAATAATTTTTTGTTTTATATTTACAGATAAACAACTTTGTTAAACGCGTGAAGTCACCCAAGATGATCAAAGAAGAAACAGTCAGAAAAGGAATTCGGCTTTCATGGATCAAAAAAAAATCAGATGGGCAGATGCTCAAGAATTATTTTTCCAGCTGCATTTCTCATTTTTAGCGTAATATTTTGGGCCTACTTTTCAGCTTAAAAACATAAACTGCAATCTGAGTGTGTAACTTGTAAAAATAATGAGGCGATAATGGGGCGTGGCTTTGCAGCAACAAGTCACATTTTCGTAATTCTGTATCCACCACAATATAATGAAAAGCGAAAGTCACCATTTTATTAACCTTAAGGCCCCAAAGGGTAAGCAGTTAACGCTTTCAGTCCTCAATTTTTTAATACGCTTTTGTACTAGCAGGTCGGAGCTTGACTTTTTGCTGTAAAATATTGAATTATAAAACTCTCTTACACGAATAGTAGATAAATAAGTAATACACGGTGGTGACGTCACGCTAATACATCCCTATGAAAAAAGTGTAGTCATGATATATGGTTAATGTAAAACCTACACACATCACCGTGGGTTAATTTTGATAACCCACACTTATTTGATAAGCTAAAACTTTTTACGGGGTCTACACAGCCTCGGCTCACCATACGACATCTCTCTACGTGACGTGTAATGACCCACTTTTCGTAACCTGCAAAACACAAATTCAACGAGTGCACTCCATTGCAAAAACAGCGTAAGCGGGCACATTTGCGAGTGGTGACATGTTACGTACCAACACGGGAAAAAAAACCATGTTGCTCACAAACCTTTAGTGTCAACGGTACGAAACATGGGCTACTGACACTTTGAAATACACCTAAAAGCCTACGACTAAATGCTGTAGCATTTTTTATACTCTAATCTTATTTAAACTTTTAAAGTAGAAACAATATGACCTTACCGAAACACGAAAGTCGGAAACGGTGATTAAAAAAAAAGACGTCGTTCCTTAGTGCTTACTTTCCTAGACAGGAAGTTTCTAAACCGGAAGTTTCCGTCCATGAATTTACATAGTCGTATTTACAAATTATTAAATTGATTATAATTCACAAATAAAATTTACGAATAAAAATTTTTTAAACTCAAATAATTCCATAAATTAGTTTGACATCTCAGGGTGGGGCGAAATCCATTTACTCACCCCCTTGACATTTAACCGCCCGATTCTCGGAAACGAGCAATTATCGTCGGTTAACCACTTGTTTCTAATGTATGTCTATTACATAACACCAGGCTATTGAAACGGATTACTGAAATACTGCTAACTTTCTGTTTCTTTGTCACTGTAACTAGATTACCCTAAATAAAATATCACTAACCAAACTGCAAGAGTGTAATTTCATAGGAGGGTACACCACGAAATTATTTAGAGAGACAAATAAATTCATTTTTTTAAGCGAGAACACAAATAAATAAACACGAAAAAAAACAAGCAGCTAGCCAATTATGCATAGGATAACCAAAGTTGTTGAGTGAGTTTTGCCAACAATCAACGATCCGACATCGTTTGAGTAAATACTTGCAGTCTTATAATCCATGCCAATAATATAAAGAATTCCTCATGACGAAACAATTTTCCCAAACGCTTCTGAACTCACGTTATTTGCTGTTTTCGTTGCGAGGCGGCAGACATAAAACCGCCGCCAAGTTGGAATTTGAGGCGATTCCTAACTTCTAGCTGTGAGAATGCAAAAGCGAGTGGTTGAGTAAACCCGGCCTAACTCCCGTCACTGCTGCTGGTGAGTTCTACGACCAGGGCATATTTACTGTCTTCTTATCTGCAGATTGTTCCATTATTTCCACGAAAACGTTTTTACTGACCAGGTGTACTCTAATAATCTTATTTCTTTATGATTACAGTCTGTATTGAACAGGGTAGCAACTATTTCTCGAATGCTCATAGGAATAGAACTTTAAGTCCTGTAATAGGAATAGCGCAGCCACGAGTTATTGTTGCCAGAACTCCCGAGACGCCGTTGGTTTTCCTGCTTATACCAACCGCATATTGTTCGAGTCGTGGCTGCAACAAAGAACAAATCGTGCCTACGTTTTTTTAATTCAGAAGCTTAACAAGGTGACTGTGCGTGCAACAATGTATACACAAAGACAGCATTGTTATTGCTTGTTTGATAAAGGGTTCTGTGCACGTGTTTTTTGATTGTAACTCGATTCTGAAGTGCCCCATCACCGTTCATAACGCCGAAACTCAACGACGAATAGATCCTTCAGACAACTTCTCTTAAAATATTTTTAGGAGAACTTGTTTGAAGGAGCTATTCGGCGTTGAGTTTCTGCGGTATGAACGGTGATGGGTTACTTCGGAATCGAATAACAATCAAGAAATGAAAGAAGAGAACCTTTGTTGGCTAACTGGGGTATTCGGCGTTGTGCGATGACGGATGCTTTCCTGATGTTGAACAGTGAAGTGGTAAGACAATAAAATTGTATTTACAAGATGGAGAGCCAAATGGGCTCCATAAGTGATAAATACTGCCCATTTATTTATTGATTACGTTACACGCGTTCGATACGTAAAAATGTATTTGAAATCTCTATATTTAACAAATAAATTAAAAATAATCAACATATGACAAACGGTTGCACTATCATGGCTAGCATTATGCTGCTCTGGAAGAGTAGGGTGAGAGCTATCCACGAATTAATTTGTTTTAGTTTTCAAGTAGAACTGATTAATATTTACAAGTAGAATTGGTGTAGAATGGTTGTAGTATTGTGCTCCCGTAGGTATTTTATGATTTTGTTGTATTATGTAAACGTATTTCAAATGCAAATAAATTAACGTAAAATGAACAACTAAACATGTATTTGCAAGCTCTATATTTAACAAATAAATTCAAAATAATCAAAATATGAGAGCCGGCAGTGCCAGCATAGCTAGTATGCTTCTCTGGGAGGCGACCTTCATCGGGTAGAGTGAGAGCTACCCATGAAATGATTTGTTTTAGTTTTCAACATACTTTACTAGCTGTGCGTTGGCACGTGGTTCGAGTCGTGGTTGCGTTGCTGGTTATGATTTATGGTGTATTTTATGATTTAGGTGTAATTTACGATATACGGTGTATTTTATGAGTTTGTTGTGCTGTGTTAATGTATTTCAAATCAAATAAATTAACGTAAAATCGTTAGGAGTAGCAAAAAAATATTACTCATAAATTGGTTAGGTTATATTACTCATAAGTATAAAAACGTGTAAAAAATAAGCATGAATAAGCATAAAATTTGCTTGTGTCATTGCCTTCTAGCTTGATTCCTTAATACCCCTTCAGACAACAACAACTATTCTTTCGCCAAACTTTCTTTGCTACATTGTTGAAAGAATCCACTAGTGGGTTCTCTCGATAATGGTTTTGTAACAATGGTTCATTGTTCCGAATCCACGCCGAGAACCATACACGTGTGGTATAATACTGATTCATAAACCCGGAACACGTTCAGCTTTCATTGCCTAATGATTACAGGGCAGATGTGTTGCATCTTTCTTCGTAGATTAGCTGAATATCCTCAGCCTCCATCACATAATGACCGCCCAGGGTCATTACTCGGACAAGGTGTTAAATGTATCTCTATCATACCTGCTAAATGTTGTCTGGAAAATCCCCAGTCTTCTTTCGACAATGCATAATAGGTTATTCAACGCCACTAGGGAATTACGACGTCGTCTTAGCACATATAAACCATGCAAATAGAGAAGCAAGACTGTGATCACTTTCTACATCGCTGATTCTACAATACGGAATAAGAAGTGGGTTTAGACGTTAGCATTCTCAAAATCGGTTCTAAACCTTCCTTAAGTTGTATTTATTCTGGATCTAGCGTCTTATTATCCTAGGATGTACAAACCAAGTGTATTAGTGTCCTAGTCTTAAATAGTTTGAAAGAAATCGCCTGGACAGACAGAGTTCAAAGTCTAGTAATAAGCATCCGGACGATTGAAAGTCAAACGTCCTTCGGCAATTAGTTGAATGTTTCTCATGAGATTCTGTAATAAATACTCATTCATTGAACTGATGGCCCCATTCAAACGTAAGCCTAAGCAGGAAAGAACTGTGCTCTCCAAAGAACCAGTGAATGAAAAGCGAAGTTTATGAGGGTTTCCCGAGCAAAGGAAGCAAGGCACAGTAAGTGTGGCAACCAAGCCAGGATGATGCGCCACCAACGTATCTCTGACCAACGTCATAAACATGTAATGTCGAAAATATAGGCTTTCATAAGTACTAATACAAGAGCAATCTCGAATTTAATTCAAACAAAAACGTTCGTCTTTTGGATAGTAAATAATTAAGTTTTTGTAAAAACAAAATTAAAAAAGTCTGACTGTAGTGGAAAAATGCTGCTTTCGTACATAAGTTATTTCACGAATTTTTTGAGCGTATACTTGTGCAGGATACACGATGACACATGTACTGTAGAAAAAAACTATTTATTACGTACTGTAGATGTTGGAGATGATAAACTTAATCGGGGCTGCTGAACACTACTTAGAAGAATTAGAGCCTCAAAGTAGATGAGACGTTATTTTACGTAATAAATCGCTAAATGCGATCTTTTTCACTTTAGACTAGAGAGTTACTCTCTATTAACTAATGCACCGATGTGTGACTACTAATTATGAGAGAAGACACTTTGTGTTATAGGCCAATGAAACGATTGTGTCGCACTTCGTCTTAGCTGGGAAAACAAACAGACCACCTTTAACTGATTCTGGACCAGAATCCAGAGTCCAGTTTGATGTCAGTCTGTTTAGATTCTGAGCAGCAGCACTAGGCTTAATTTCTTTGTCGCAACAGCTGGCATTAGATTCTCCAGCTACATTAAAGCTTTGCTGATATAATCATCTGCACGGTGCAAAGTGCATTTGAATAAGAGACGGAACAAAGAACTAGCACAAAACACTCCAGACGTAGTATTCCTCGCTGGCCGTTTATTCCAAAGCGGTCGAATTGGTTCGTATCCACGTTGCATGGTATACATCACAACCTGTCTCTTCAACACTAAGGGGGTCATTAGGACCAGAAAAAAAACATTGGATATGAGAACAATTAGCCTATTTTCAATGTAACAATACTATTTTTATGCCAGCCAATATGAACAATGCCCAACATTCAACAAAATACACAGGTCACGTCACACAGGTGTTTAACTATTTTCGCTCAAGTACCCGTCACCTATGTGTTGGTTAATCCGCAGAGCTGCGTTGGATAATTCCACAAACAACCATGTTTGTTGGACTATTTCATACAACACAACACTACTGGAAAATACAAGCGCAACGATTTTCTTTATTACTTTGATTAGTAATATCATGAGTAAGAGTTAATGAACAGTGAATCAAAGCTGCCACAGAGTAGCAGAACTTTTAACACATTAATCATTAAACCGTAAGATCATTAAAACATATGGCTTGGCTTGGCCATAATACCATTAAAACACTAAAGTTTTTTAAAAACCTCGTTGGAAAATAAAACACATAAAATTTGTATGGCTCTAATGTTGTAACAGGGCAATCTTCTGACATGAACCATACGGAGAACACTCACTTGCTAGATTTTGTACAAGAACTAGTTTTACATTAGGATAATGCACAAATTAAAATTGATTATTAAGAAAATGTGTTGGATATCACAATTTTTGGTTTTCGAGCGCTGTTTTTTAACTGTATGATTTGAAACGGTTTATTGTGTCCCAAATTTATTTTTAAATTTTACGATTTACAGTTATTTTATCCCGGTTGATTACAATGTTTTGGTTAAGAGCATGTTGAACATGCGTTTGAAAGTAAGTATAGCAGAAATTACGAATTTGTGTAAAACCGGCATAATTCATTATAAGTGTCGGGAAAATAATAAAATATGACTAACAAGCACAATAATCTATGACTATGAATATTCGTTGAATTCTGCAAAGATTATTGCATGCTTCATACTGTCAAAAATTTTTAAAGTATGCAAAGTTAGCACAAGATGTCGCTTGACGAGTGAAGAGATATCACTTGATGATGCCATTACCATTGAAGTTAGTGCAACTATAAAATATTGATCTTGCATTGCAGCTAAACACTTTAAGTGCTTGAAGCGTGTAAATAGCCATTTGCAAATTCCGTTACCACCCGACCAGAGTATAATGCCGATGAATTTCCAACTCCAATTTTTCAGCAACATAGGCAAGGAAATTTAAGGTCATTCCTAAGTATTAATAATTTTTTTCATCACCATCCCTGTTTTAAAGTCCATACTGCTATAAAAATAAGTAAATAAATTTACATATGTAGGAGGCATGGGTCTTGCAATTTCTTGCATTCGTTTAACCGAATGATTGCAAGCAATGCAGACAAGCAAAATAAAATTGCTATTATGTTATTAAGGTATGAATGACAAGAAATGGTCAGTCCTAACATGATTATTAACTTATAGCAAAATAACTCCAAAATACGAAATTGAAAACAACAAAACTAAGTAGGAAAACTATCCGTGCAATGCTATCATTCATGTTCGTTTGACGTTAAAATCACCATAACGAGTTATTCTTCTTTCTTTCACCATCCCATGGCGAAAAATTATAGAACTTCCGGAGAAACTGAAAAATAATAACAAAGAAGATTAATAGTCAAACAGTGCACAGTTCATTTCTGCAGAGACGTTGTATGCTAATAGTTTCATAATAATCATTATTGAAAAGTGCTCAAGTGGAAAAGACACAGTTAAAGGTTGCATAAAAAATTCCCTTAATTCATTCAAACAACAAAACACCCGTGTACTTTACTATTACTTTTGTCGTTCCTTCTTATACGTGATCTCGATAAACAACCAGCATCACAATTTTTTAATTAAGCCAACCTTTCCGTCTCGTACACGATGGTAGAATCAAAAAATGAGAGGCTCCCATTTAGTGACATGACAGTTATTATCAAACTTGACAACTTGAACGAATATACAAGTTTTCGTAAACCGATGTGTACAAACAGATCCCTGAATTTTTCATCTTTCGCAGACTCTAGTCATAGGCATAATGTAGTTTCCAACGAAATCAAACGCATTTTTGACCATACAAGCAATAAATTTCCTTTACCCTGAGAATTAGAATACACCCTACACAAGATTTTTTAGAAAGGGAACCCACTATATTTACTTAAAAAAGTAAATGGTCACCGGGCACTTAACAAACTGCTTTCATCTAAATTAGAACCTTTTAGTTTAATTTGTCTACCGTACTCCCCACAAGCTGCTACAGAACATCTTTGCAATTAACTCGCCCTGAGAGACTTACTCTCGGATCAACAGCATCAAGTAACTTCAAACAGTGAACCATGACAAAAATTACAAACGATAAAAAAAATAATAAAACCCAACAGCCAAAAATGTAGTTTATCAAATCGTTGAAGCGGCTCTACATGCTAGGCTAATTACATAGGACCTACGAAACAGGAACTGACCAACAGGATCTTGTTTCACAAATCAAACCTAAGATGTACAAATAAAACCAATTCCCTCGTCCAGCATCAGATAAAGAGAAGGGCACACCATAGACTTAAAAGATACCCAAATTATTTTTCAAGAAAAAACTTTCCGATCACGTCTCAATTTAGAAACTATATTCTCACCCAAAGCCCCCGGTTCACTATCATTAAATGGCCAATGGTAAACAGTTTTCAGGGTATATAGTATACCGATTCTTCACAAACTGGGAATCATTGATATCTTCTGCCTGTGGTAAGCCTCATAAATAACCAACCATTAAAACTCTACGAATTATTTCTTCTCTACTTTCTTTTGGGAAAGGTCTCGGCACCCATGTGTAGCTGCTGCGCTGACCAGGTGCATTTTAATCACTTTATTTTCGATTTAATTCTGCATGTTTCTTTGTCTAGGATGGGAATCCATTCAGGTGCTTGTATGTTGAGATCGGAGCCATTTGGAGCTAACCCAGCATCATTCGTAATAACCTGAAAACCTTCACATGCTAGAAAGATATCCTAATCTAGTTTTCAGTCCAACATAACTCGACAAGTGATGCACATGAGTTTGGAAAGATAAAGGAGCTTGCAGCAGAGTAAATCATTGATCTTTGGATGTGATGCACATGAATTTGGAAAGATAAAGGAGCTTGCAGCAGAGTAAATCATTGATCTTTGGATCTTATGCACATGAGTTTGGAACGATAAAGGAGCTCACAGCAGAGTAAATCATTGATCTTTGGATGTGATGCACATGAATTTGGAAAGATAAAGGAGCTTGTAGCGGAGTAAATCATTGATCTTTGGAACTGATGCACATGAGTTTGGAAAGATAAAGGAGCTTGCAGCAGAGTAAATCATTGCTGCCATTAGGTGCATTGTAGGTTGCAGTGCTAATCTGCGACCAATGGACTTGCATGGTCATCGTCTGGAAAAGTCTCAGTGAGCAGCCCGGCATACCTTGGCACACTGCAGGGAGCAAACGTTAACTCTGTTACTCGTATATTAGGTCTAAGAGGCTAGTCGCTCAGGCAATGCAAATATACAGGGAGTCCACAAAATAATTCCTGATTATAAAAATTCATAACTTCTTTAAAAAATACCAATTCACATGCGGTTTGCACTGAATGATAGAAAAACTAAGTTTTTTTGTAGTCGCGCCATTGCTAAAGATCGGGGGAAACACCGCTTCAGCATGATGTCATAAGAAAATAGCGTAAATTCGGCAATCACAGCTCATAGACGTTTCCGACCGATGTATGGAAGATAATTCACAGATGTTACGTGCATAAAGGGATGGTTACCAAACTGTTTTGCAACAAGGTCTGTGTGTGAAGGCGCAAGACCAAGGCAAAGGTGTGGAGGAAATCCGTGCAGCTTTCTTGCGTACTCCATCTGAATGGGTAAGACATGCATCACGTGGGCTACAAGTACCACGGTCGTTTGTGTAGCACGTTGTTTACCGTCGACCTTGCATTTGTAGCTTATGTGATGCTTGTCTTCCCAATTTGGATGGACTATGCTGGAAAGCTGCACGGATTTCCTCTAAACTTTCATCCGAGCCTTGTGCCTTTACACACAGACCATGGTGTAAGAAACTTTGTTAACCATTCCTTTATGGACGTAACATCTGTGGGTTACTTCCATACATGGTTCGGAAACGTCTTTGTACTATGATTGTCGAACTGGTTTCGACCAGCCACACCACATGTAGTGCTTTCCCAGTAGGAGTCACCATTTTTTTATGACATTATGCTGAAGTGCTGTAACTGCCGATCTTTGGCAATGATGCTACCACCAAAAAACTTGGATAGTTTTCCTACCTTTCATTGCAAACCTCATGTGATTTGGCCGTTTTTAAAGAAGTTATGCATTTTAGTGATGAGAGAGTTATTTTGCGGACACCCTGTGTGTATTATGTCACGATGGATTTTGCGAATAAACCTTGGTGGACGTCAATCTATGTGTGTCGATCTATATCTATCAGGAAATGCGCTTATGAATGTGGTTTGAAAATTCACAGTAACCCTGTTACTTCATTTGATGTCATAGTTGATTGAATTAAACTCATGCTGCCGATTTTTCGGTTCTTCCGGACCAAACGGATCACTGAGGAAGAGACTTAAATGTCTAAATCTACCTTTGCCGATGAACAACTATGTAGTAAAAGAAATGGGTATAAACTATCTTCTGCAGAGCAAACTGTGTTTGTTCTATCCGAATAACACTGTTTAGAAGGTAACGACAAAATTATTAAGGGGGGGGGGGAATGAGGCTTAATGGCGCGTCGACAACTTGGTCATTAGCGCCAACCTCAGTCACAGTGCAGTGGTCCGGGTTGCCACTGCACCACACATTACAGAGATGTTATTCAAACCCCTAATCTAAATCTTGTCATACATCTGTACCTCCTGCAAAAATTGAAAAACACCGGACAGGAGGACAGACTTATCGCCCAATTGACGCGCAATGTCATGCGGAAGATGGAACCGACGACGAACACCATCAAGATGGCGACAATCAACAAGTAAGTGCCGGACCGTAAGTGGCCGCCGTACCAAGAACATTCAGGAGGGTCAACCCCCCGCAAAAGGAAACAGTGAGTAAGCCGGGTGTGACCAATCCGCAAACGGGCCAACACAACCTCCTCACGGCGACTACGGCGACACGCCGAGTGCCACTCCTCGACAGTGCCTTTAATGGTCCGTAACTTATTACCGTCTTGTCTGTCCCACAAGGTTTGCCAAAAAGCGTGTAACCTCAGACGCAGAGTTGGAAAGGCATCTGAGGGAACAAGGCTGAGATCCCTACCGAGAGGGCCAGAAAGGGCCCCTTTCGCAGCAGAATCAGCTTGTTCATTCCCTGCTATCCCAACATGGCCCGGGATCCAGCAGAAAAGCACGGTTTTCCGCTGGCCAGGCAAGCGGGAAAGCAAAGCTTGGACACGTTGTGTCAAGGGGTTCCGAGGATTGTAATTCGCCAAGGACTCCAGGGCACTCATGGAATCACTAAAGACAATGAAATGCGTGCCCTGAAGGTCAAGGATCCATTCCACCGCCAAACCAAGAGCCAAAAGCTCTGCAGAGAACACAGAATAGCCTGATGGAAGGCGATGGGCAATCGTTACACCCTTACACACACAAGCACACGCCACGCCAACGTCGGACTTCGACCCATCAGTAAACAGGCGCTGATAACCGGCGTACTGAGAACTCAGCCGCCGGAACTCCTGTAAGTACCTTGCTGGTAAAGTGGAACCCTTCGGGAGGGACGCCAGAGCAAAAATGAAACTGCCACCTGGGACAAGCCAAGGGGCAACTGGCATTCTCTCAAGCCTCAAGACGCAGGGCATTTCAAAGGCTATCTCGTGACAGGACTGCTGGAGCCTATCGCGGAAATCACCCTTACCCACCCTGCGTCTACCGACTCGCAAGTCTGGCCCAAAAACCATGGACCAAGCAGGACTGGATTGCACAGCACGCAAACGCACAGCATACTGAATGGCAAGCTGTCGCCGACGAATGGCCAAAGGTGACTCCGAGGCCTCAGCATAGAGGCTGACCACTGGAGAAGTTCGAAAAGCCCCAGTCGCCACACGCAGGCCACTGTGATGCACTGTGTCCAACATCTGGAGAGTGGAGTCACTAGCCGAATCATAGACCATACACGCATAATCAAGTTTGCTGCGGACTAGGGCTCGGTAGAGGCGCAACATGGCAGCGCGATCGGCACCCCATGAAGTGCCCGACAGGACCCGCAAGATGTTAAGCGCCTGCAAAGCCTTGTCTTTAAGCTGGCGTAAGTGTGGAAGCCAAGACAACCTGGAATCGAACACCAGACCCAGGAAACGTGCATGTGGGACAACAGGAATTTGTGCCTGCCCCAAGTACAGGCAAGGATCCGGGTGCAGTGTTCGTTGGCGGCAAAAGTGGATGCACACAGTCTTGTCCGGAGAAAACCGGAAACCATTACTTACCGCCCAGGTCTGGACTTTGTTAATTGCCAGCTGTAGCTGCCGCTCGCAGGTCTGCATGCGAGCTGCCCGAAAGCGCAGGCCGAAGTCATCGACAAACAATGACTGGGGAACAGCAGCTTGCTGAGCAATGGGGTTGATCCCTATAGCAAACAAGACGACACTAAGAACACCACCTTGAGGCACACCATTCTCCAAGACAAACGGGCGGGAAAGAGTCGCCCCGACACGAACGCGAAAAGAACGGCCTGAGAGGTAAGCAGAAAGCAACAGTGGCATCTGTCCCCTCAAGCCATAGTTAGCAACAGTGGCATCTGTCCCCCTGTGGGCTAGGGGTAGAATAAGCCCACCGTACCCCTGCGTGTCGTAGAAGGCGACTGAAAGGGAACCCAAGATCACGGTCTGCTAGTGTGTCAAGGGTCTGCATGGCGGAGGGTTTTTGGTCCGTCTTTAACACTAGCAACCTCAACACTACGGTTTGCAAGTGCGCCTACGGTGTGTATGGCGGGCAGGTTTAACACCCGTCGCGAGCACTAGTCATAAAGAGGTGAAGGGACATCCAGACAAACCGGGCCCGGGGTGGCTGCTTAGAGGATGTTTGGCGGTTTGAATCCCCTTTTGGGTTTGATTCCGATTTGCCCATTCTGGCCACTGGGCTTTTCATCCTCATCCCCCAGCATGTTGGCCGTGTGCTGCAACCTAGTAATCCGTGGAGGCGGAGATCCTGGCTTTCGGGCTTTGGCTCCTTATTCCGGAGGACGGGTGGCCTGGGCGAGCCGGCCTAAGGTCAATCGGCTATGACTTTTCGGGTCCTGTCGTTGTGGGGAGGCGGCTTGTGCTGTATCCATCTGCATCACGGACCCGAACTGTTTGGGTTATCGAGGGAGGTGGTGTGTACGGCTTCCTTGGTGACCTCGCCTCTCGGCATGCTTAGGCTGCCACCTCACCGAGATAGACGGCGGTGTTAGCTTCCTGGTGCAGGGCCCTGGATATGCGGCTTCCGGCCCTGCATCACCCGAGTGCCGCGCGGGGTTTTTCTTTTCTGGGGGGCGCACTGCCGCGACTTCTTTTTGCTCTCCATGGCAACTTCCTCTCCCCCCTCCCCCTCAAAACTTTCTTCCCCCCAAAATTCTTCCCCTCCTCGCCGCACTAGCAAGCGCCAGAGGAGGGAACCTGAGATGGTTGGGCCTGGTGCCCAATTACCGGACATTAGTAAGGGTCGGGACCAAGTCCCGAAGTTCTTGGTGGTGACAGGCGAGGGCCGAGATGTTACACAACTCGGTCCTTTCGCTGTCCACAAAGCGCTAAAGGGGATCTGTGGTTCAGATCCGAAGAGTGTCTCTCGGCTCCGTGCTGGGGGATACCTTGTGGAGGTTGTGGACGATGCTCAGGCAAAGAGGCTTTTGAAGGCGAGTGCACTGGGGTTATGCCCGGTGCGTGTGGAGCCGCATCGAATTATTAAGGCTTTGCTACATATTCTCAAAATATACTCATGGTGTTACACGTATTGTGTCTATTTTGTACTACCATATGCACTCATTTACTACTATATGTCAAGCAAATGTGGCTGTATCAAAACAAAACTGCCTAATAAACTAATTGAACAAATTACTTAATGGACACCGAGGTTTTGATGTGTGAACGTAGTTCTTAATATTGATTACTTGTGTTGATTTATTGCGTTCATGAAAAAAAATTTCTAACGGAAAACTCCAGGAGAGAAGCAAAGACCATTATCATGCAAGTAAACATCCAGATGTCGATTGCTTTGATGTCAACAACAGCAGGAAGGTTTTTTGGGCATTGTTTAACTGGGTAGCCCAAGTCAGTAGTGAAGTTAAGCCTAAAGCAAATTTAGGAGCAGCAACTTCCACATTGAGCCAAATTGATATCCAGGAAAGTACACGATCAGTATTGAAGGTCGTACAAGAGCACAAGAGTACAAGAGCATAATGTCCTATGTCTAGACTATACTCCTACACGCAGCACATTGTGCAGAAGCATAATGAAGACGTACTCAACACATTCTATCCATTGTGATTGTGAAACTAATAAGGGAGTTTTAAAAAAAGGAAAAAACGGCAATTTAGAAAAGTGATTTTAAAATATTACAGGTAAAGTATAAAGTAAACAGGTTCCGATCTATAGTTATTTTCATCAAGTAATATTTAAGAATAAATCACAACATAAAAGGTAAACGAAGCAAACGGTCTGCATAAAGACGGTCTTGTGAGGATACAAGATAAACTAATCTCGTAAAGAAAGAAAAGACAACTACCCTAACAGAGACGCAGGACTGCCCACTGACTAGGCCAAGCCATCTAACCTCTCTGCTACTGGAGCAGATCCTGGCTACAGGCTCCAGCACAGCTTAGTAGCTGTTCAGTCTTTCACAGGTCTTAAACTATGGTGTACCAACACCTCTTTTCTCTAAAGAGGTGTTGGTCGTCAATGATGTTTGAAATTCGTTTTCCTCAGAAACAACTTCAAAAACATGCAAGATCAACAATATAACTTGCTTAGTCGATTCTGTTATTGTATTTGGTGCATTTATTATCTAGACATTTATTATGTATGGTCATCTAACCAAATATATAGTACACCAGCTCTCCTTAAGTCTTTCGTGCTGTTTATCCTTACCGCCTTCCTACCAAGAGCCAACAACATTTCGGTATCTGTTTTTGGTTTCAAGGATGACGAACCTTGAGTTTATCGCATGAGCTCCTTTATCGCATGAGCTCCTTTGAAAGTAAGCATCACGATGACTTGCTTCTACTAAACAGAAACTATGTAACGATAAAAGAATTCAGCAAATTCATCGTAAGTTTCAACCCCAACAGACACTTGAAGTATTTTTGCAGACATTGCCTACATGAGCTTCGAAAGCGCTTCACATATGAAAACAACCACCTTCCTTCTTGCGAAGGAATTCCGTTTAAAAAGATCTCATTGCCCGACAATGATGTTATCGAGTTTAAGAATTTCAAGAATGAGCTCAAAAGGTTGTATATAGCCTATGTGTACTTTGAAGCAGCGCTACATCCAGTCTCCAGTTGTGATGGAAACGATGCATACACCATGCTTAACCACATACACCAAGCTTGCAGTTTTACCTATGTGACTGTGCACCATTTAGGTGGATATTTTCCAAAAAGTTATACAGAGGAGTATACTGCGTGAAAGTTTTCTTCGACTCTCTATTAGAGGAGCAGAAAAAAGATCATGGCTTACGTGGATTCCCACAAGCAACGGATGAAACACTTGATCAAGGAGCAGTGGTTGCTCTACAAAACAGCTGCGGTGTGCCGACTTTGCAAACACGGTGCATTTACTCCACCCCAAGAAAAGTTTAACGGGTTTGCGAAAGTACAAGACCACGACCACATCGCCAGTAAATTTTAAAGGTGCCGTTCACAGCAAGTGTAATCCTATTTGCACTTTGAACAAATCATAGCGGTTGTTATGCATAATTTTATTTCGAAAAATACGACAGTCGTTGCATCGTGAAGGCCATGAATTCGTTTAAAGATTTGAATGCTCTGCATAACGTGAGGAGGATCATCCATAAGAACAAGGAAAGAATCAACAGCATGAAATTAATTGGTTTTACTTTCATCAATAGTCTAGCATCTAGGCATCGTTGGAAACTTTAGCTTCGAACTTGAAGCACTTTAAAATTATGGACAAGCTTTTCGAAGGTGAATCAATGGAAATTGTACAAGGCCTAAGGCGAAAAGGAGTGTTTCCTTATGAATACTTCACAAATAGTGGAAGTGTTTGAGGAGGAGTGTATACCTCCTGTGTCAGCATTTATCTTGTTGTTGAAAGGAGCGATCTTACAAACACGTGATGAAGATTTGGGATTTAAGCAAATGTAAAACGTTTTGAGATTACCACAATATGTATTTATGGACAGACGTTCGGATTTTAGCCAATGTCTTTGAAAACTTTAGAGTGACGAGTTTGGCTAGTTACGGATTGGACACCTCCCATTACATTTCTACACCCTCGCTATCATGGGACGCGGCGCTCAAGAGGTCGGCAGTGTCTTTGTATCTCTTCACTAAAATTGACATACATCTTAGGGTTGAAAAGAGCATAAGAGGCGTGTCTCGTTTATGGCTAGAATTTACTCTAAAGCCAAGAACATTTGTATACTATCTACCTTCGATCCCGATAAAAAAAATCTTATATCATATTTTTGGACTTCAACAACTTGGGAGTACGAATGAGTGAACACGTAATTACTCACACAAACTAGAACTAAAACAGAAACATCAAATTACGTTCACTTTCTGACATACCCATTCATTAAAAACTGTCCTTGTTCCCTGGAATTGGAGTTCAAATTATAGTTCGTTGCGTTCGAGTGAACTCTAATTCGTGTTTATTTGTGTACCTTCACAGCTGTGAGTACGGAGATACACTCTCTATTGCTTTTACGTTTTGTCCGTTTTTTCCCGGATAATCCGTATTTTTTTCCAGTTAATTTATGCCTTATTGACATTTTTTTAAACATACGTACCCAGCTCCCTACTCTGACACAAATGCGGGGATGAAACCAAAGATTTTTATAATACCTTTAACCACTTTAATAATTTTCAATAAGTTGGATGTTTCTTCCATTTCTGCACTTTACTTTAGTAATAGTAGTAATAACGTTTGTCGCAATTGCAACAGGTCTGGCAAAGATCTTAGGAAAGATCACTGACAGCCAGCCTAAATAAAAAAAAGACAATTACATAAAGTGATAAAAGTATGGCCAGGGGAAGGTAAAGGAATAGGTATGATGACACGAATGCCTTACCACCAAAGTTAGACCTGCCAGGGACTCTAAGGTCCCCGATGGCATCTCCAAACGTGTTGGACAAAGGATATGTAAAACAAAAAAAGGCCCAAATAAAAATAGAAAGGCAGATTTAAAAAATGGAGAGGTTAAAAATATCGTTATGTAAATCAAACTATGGTTATGGTATAATCTAAAACAATGCATCCCCAAAATGGGAATTGTCATAACCATAAAATAAATAATTTAGAATTAAAATGCACGTAGGGCGCAGGAAAAAAACATATTAGAATGAGCCGCAAAGTGCAGGTCCAAGTAAAAAGTGGAATAAAGTCTTAGGGACTCAGTGGATAGTTCTCCGGGCGGCGAAGAAAGAGACGGAAATTTATAGCCGTAAGCCGCATTTTGAAAGAAGAAGTGAGTGACAGTGCAGAAATTGTCTCATTATCGACAGAGTTCCAGACTGGCACAACTCTCAAAGCAAAAAAGGATTTCCTGGAATCAAGTCGAAATTTGGGTTACTTTAAACTGTTACCACGAGTCTGGGTCACCGAACTAAATTCAAAAAATGCTAATTCAATGGAGAGCAAACAATGTATAGTTTTAAAAGTTAGGATTAGGTCAGCTTTTAAACGTCTACATTCCAGGGATTCCAATCCAAGGTCATGAAGTCTTCGACTGTATTGCAATGTACGCATGCCCGGTAGTGACTTCGTATGGGTCCTATGAACGGTTTCAAGACAATCAATGTCCTTGAGGGGGTAGGGAAACCAGACCTGACTCGCATACTCGAGCAATGGTCGGACATAGACTTTGTATGCCCAAAGCCCAGTGTAAAGGTTCCCAGAGTTAAAGCATCGATGGACCATAGCAGATCTGCGATTGGCCATTGTTGCTATAGTAATGCATTGTGAGGAAAATTTGAGATCCTGCTGAAACCAAACTCCAAGATCCCTGAAGCTGGTAAAGGGTGCCTTGATTATTGAATTACCGAGAAAATAATTTAACCCACTAGCTGATTTACCGATCGAAAGTCAGTGACATTTGTCACAAGAGAGTGGGGGCTGCCATTTGAGTTACCAATTGTAAATTGAGTTGATACTACACTGCTAATTCATTGTCTCATCAGATGAAATGATCGGGGAGTGGAGTTTAAGGGCATCAGCAAACATCTCTTGAGAAACATTACTTTCATTGATGGTCAGATCGTTTAGATAAAGAATGAAGAGTAGGGGACCAAGGACAGAGCCCTGGGGACCCCACTAATAAAGGCCGTAGGCAAGGAGAACTCTCCCTGAACTATAACACGTTGGGAGCGCCCCATGATAAAGGCAGAAATCTACGATAATAAATTTTCCTGGAAGCCAAGCTGATGCAGTTTAAACAGTAGTTTGGAATGGACAGCGGACTCAAAGGCTTTTTAAAAATCGAATAGGATAATGTTAGTTTTAACGCCCAGGTCAAGTGCCTCGGTCCAATTATCAAGAGCCAGCAGAAGTTAGTGAACTGATGATCTACCAGGTAAAAACCCAAATTGGTCTGGGTGGATCAGGTTGAAATTATTAATGTGGATCATCATTGCATCGTGAATCAGTGATTCCATTAATTTACATGGAACAATGGTTAAGGACATTGGTCGGTAGTTCTGTGAATCAGCTGCATTGCCTTTCTTGAAGATAGGAACTACCGAAGCAGTGGACCAAATTGATTGCAAGATTCCCGATGAGTAGGAAAGTGTAAAGATTATATGAAGAGCAGGTGCAATTTGATCACCAATTTCTCTGTAGAAGAAAGAAGAGAAGCCGTCGGGGCCCACAGAAAGGGTCGGCCTAAGGCGGCCATTAGCAGTACGAATGTCAGAGATCCAGAAAACAACATCAGAGGGGTTGTGAAGGGTGTTGAAACTAAGAAAACTGCAGATAGGGGGAGTAGAGCCATCATTCATCAGTGATGCCATGTATGGAGAATTGGGAATTAAATGTAGCTGCCTTTTCAGACGGAGAAATAATAAGGTTTCCATTTACCTGAAGGGGAGGAAGCGTACGAGAGGATTTTGATTTAAATCGATAGAAACGAAAAAGAGCAGATGGATTTGCTTCACTTAAAACATTTTTTTTCCAGACTTGTGTAAAGTTTCTTAACACAATTGAAGTAGGATTTCTGTAAGGTTAAGTATGCAGAATGATTTGCAGTTGACCGCTTATCACGAAGCGGATGCCAGGCAGCAAGCTTTTTCCACTGAATAGAAGAAGTTCCTTAGAATGAACCACATTCCTAGGTTTGCGGCGATTAGAAATTTTTGTGCAGCAGGCAGCGCAGTTGCGGAGGATAGCCAGAAAATGATTCCATGCAGAATTTACGTCGACAAAACGTCTAGTTCTGGCACCCAGTCTATGAGATCAAGCAGGTTCCGTAATTTTGCATAATTAGTACTTACGGATTGACGGCACAGGGGAAGCGAAAGCTTGCGATGTAGCTTGAAATTGACCATATTATGGTCGCTTGTTGTCTTTTGCTCGATAACATTTACGTCGAAGATGGCACGATCATCATCGGTTAGAATGATGTCAAGAATATTTTGACCACGTGTTCGCTTGGTTACAAGCTGATTGAACCCGCAGTCAGCAATTTAGTCAAGAAATGTGTCTTGGGTAGTGTCAGTAGAGGAGAAGGTGGCCCAATCAGCAGTTGAAAGGTTAAAATCCCCGAGCACAATATTTGAGGAGCCGGGAGGAGCTGGGAGCCTGGAATCAAAGAAGATTTAATGTAGGTGGCAGTTTTGGTAAGGGAAACTAAGTCAAAGCCATGTGGAATATAGACCAGCACAAAGTTTAATTTAGCTATTGGATGTCTGACAGAGAAGGATTCAACTTCGTTGGCTGAACTATTCAATAAGAGGGTTACCCCCTTTCGGAAGTGCTATCCCCCCCCCGCAAGGGTGCCACGATCCCAACGAATGATCTCATACTGAAGGCCGTTTAGGACTGTGGCATCAGGGACACAGCCATTGAGCCACGTGTCTGTTAAAAAAATAAGGTCATATGAAAAAGAGGCCAAGAGTAGGTGGAAAGTTTGAAATTTGCCAACATGCTGCATGCATTAACAAGTAAACAATTGAGGTGGTGAGGTACAGGGTCAGAAAGAGATGAAACAGTGGCGGGCTGCAGAGGAAAGTTCCCACTGGACTGATAGGACGAAGGTAGCGTTGGAGTGATAAAAATAGGTAGATTTGTTTGCCTATTACAGTTCCCACTTAGTGCATTATGTTTTCGAACTTGGTCCATCCCCATGGGCAAGCCGTCCGTCTGAAAGAGTAAACAAAACTTGTTCAGAGAGAGATTTCTTTCCCAGGTAAGTCAGTTGTATTCCATCCCTGGCCATCACAGACCTGTCGGATAGTATTTGGTGATCCAATGAAATAAAGTTCCAATTTTCCAAGACACAACGAACACGGAGTAAGGTATTAACTTTGGATACCGAATAATCTTCCTCAGAATTTAAGTTGTTAACTCAGGGAAACAAACCAATAATGGAAACTCTTGAAAAGGGCTTAATGTGTTGCACCTCAATAGCAGATCTAACAAGACAATCAACAATTGTTTCAGGAGGATCGATAAGGATGTTATTGGATTTTGTGCAGGTGGACGTTAGCGTCTGCATGTGAAAGGATGGGCTGAAGCATGTTTGGGATTTGTTGAGCTGTGCAGCCAGGAATGGTCCAGGTCAAGAATTTAGGATTAGGGTTTGTCCTAAGTGCACGTACAATGGAGTCCCCAACGGTGACCACTTGATAATCAAATTTGCAGGTGTTGTTGAGAACTGCTAGATTTAGGAGATGGTACAGGATTACATTTATTTAGGCGTTCAATAGATTCTTGTGAGCCTGTAGATGCAGTAGGTGCTATTGGGTTGGATACGATGTGTATTTCTTGATTACGTTGATGACGAACGGTTACATTTTTGGGTAAGGCAAATGGCGTGCACTGACTTCTGTCGATTACAGGCCTCCGAAGACCCAGATGGCAGTTATTAGAATGATAATGCCCCAGAATTGTGGACAGTTTGCGATTGTGATGGAGCAGACTTCAAAATGTCCACGTGAGATGAAATAATTTCAGTTTGAGAGCTCGCAGTAGAGGACAGCACCGAAGTGACCTTGAAGACAAGATTTGGTTCAAACACATTGGGCATTGAGGGTTTGCATCACTTATCGCATTGGTGTTACACAAATTAGGTAACGATTTAGCCGGTAAAACCTGCTCTTTGTTGGGCAAATTAGCTTTTGACGTGGAGGGGAATTCCTCTTCGTAAGTACCCTGTGATTTCTTAAGGTTTGAGCAAATATTGGATAGCAAAGCCACCTGATTTACAAAAAGATCTTCATTTTTTTCCAGGGCGTTAAGGCTATTTGACATCACTTCCAGGAAGAGTGAGAGGCAGGAGTTAAGAGAGTCAGAGATGGCAAACTGGGAGTTCCGAATCTCCGCATCTGGAGAGTGAACAGAGGGGAGATCGTCATTGGACTCTGGAAGGGTTTGGGCAGCAGTATGGTCCCCAAAAACAACACTAGTGATAGGTTCCGATATAGATCTACTAAGTTTACTAATAGTATGGTTTAAGTCACTCAAATCAATGTCCCTCTTGAAACGCTCAATGGTTATGCCCTGTTTCACTTGTGTAAGTTCACTCTGAAGTAAAAACACAGTTTTTGGTAGGTTTGCAAAGGTAGTTTCGTTTAATCCAGAACAGATTTCATTGGCAGCGATATCAGAATGTGGTAGGTCCAAAGTTTGCAGGATATCAGAATGCTCAGAAAGACACAAGCTATCCACAGAAGAACTCAGAGAGGAATTATCAGGAAGCTCAAGGTCGTTGATGGTCGATTTGAATGAGGATTAGGTGTAGACACTTTCCTAAGATTGTCAAAAGGCGCTGAGAGGTCGGCCATAGTTCTTTCGCCCAGATCCTGCACCAAATCGACACATTTCATGGGTGCAGGTTTATTTTTGTTGTCTTGCACTTCTGAGTTGAACTGGGTAACGGTTTAGTGAAGTTGCTTTTGGAGGCAGCACATTGTCGAGTAGGGCGCATGGTGCTTAAACGAGTCAGAAATGTTTTTAAAAAATGCTTCGGCCCAAAAAGTTTAAAAGAAGAAAAAAAAGTTTAAAAAGTTTTAAAAAGTTAAAAAAGTTAAAAAAAAACTTTAAAAAACAATTAAAACATGATTGGTTCAAGCATTTAGGATGTTTCCTGATCAAGGATAATGAAAAAAAAATTTAGTTTGAGAGCAGGTGACGAGACTTGAACCAGGAAATTTCTGATTTTAATAAGATGGCAGCCTCCGTACAACTTGTAAACAAAGCCTCTTTGCCAAGCCTCTTTGCGCTTGGCTAGTCTTGTAATTCTCCAAATCGATAGATTTTTCTTATAAAATTAATAAGAGTTAAAATATCTCTGCAAAGCCAAAATGTGGTCAATTTTTCCCATCACTATATTTCTGATATACATTATGTTCTTGTTCCTCATTTTGACAAGGTCCCATTGGGCAGCTTATATCCTACTCCTCGTCAGAGAATTTTTAACACCATTAGAAAGTGAAATATTGATTTGAATTTTCTAGTTTTGCTTTGACGATAATTCTCTTTTAACCATTTACAGAAATTAATTTCCTTACCGCGTTTCCACTATTGATTCTTGTGCCAACCTTCAGAAAAGTCCCGTTTATAGTTCCGTCGACAATTTTAAAATAATTATAAGTCACACCTTATAGCTGTTGCGAGGGTGAAAATCAATACCTGCACAGATGGTCTTTCTACACATCCACTTATGAATTTTTAAAATTCAATTAGTCGTACCGTTACGAGAAGTTGTTGCGACATATCAGCCAGACAGCAATTCATTTTAGTTTGAAAAGTTTGTAAAGTAGAGTGATGTTGCCGAATGCGTAGTCTAGCAATGCACCGTTTCAATTATCTTGCAGTGACATTTGCAGTTAAACTGACTAGTGACTTTTATTGGTAACCAGAAAATCTCTTCGCAATTTAGTGATTTAGTGAGTAGCATGTTAAGGACACAGCAATCATGATAGTAAGGAAATTATATGAGCCGTATTTCTTCGGGACAAAATTTACTGGTCCTAAGGTCAACATGGGATTCTTGTTGCTGATTTCATACGTGTTATGGTTAATGCAGCCATTCGTAAATGCAGATCTGGGCCAGAGCCAAGATGCAAATGAAGGCAAACCCAAATTCAAGTAAGTGAGAAGAATGGCAAATTTGGAAAATTGTTCGGTTATAATTATGACCATATAATATAGTAACCTGGGTTCATCCCCTCTGCTCTAGCCCGTACTACATCACAGATTCTATCGAACTCAAATCCTAGAAAATAGCGAGTCACTAGACCAAAAACATACTTGCTTCGAACTGTCTACAAGACGGCAAGATGCAGATAATAATAATTACCAAGGTCGTGTTATCATTCTCAATGAACTTTGTGAACTTTGCATAATTTCAGAACGCGCACGTTGGTGGACAAATGCCTTAGTGGTTGTTAATATTAGCATTTAGCAGGCTTGTATATAATTCAGCTTGTTAAAGTAAGGTGCTGGCTGAAGATTTACAAATTTTAGCTTGAACTACAAAATCATAAAGTAACAAAAAACGTGTTTTCAAATTGCAGAACTTTAAACATTTTTTTTGTATGCAGCATGGCGAGATATAGACCAAGGTCGTTGTCTGTGACTGAATACGAAAGTTCATCTTCTGGTCGTGGTATATTCCTTTCCACTCTTTTAAAAATAATGTTAGCCATATCTCCTAGCTACGAAGCTAACTATTTTATTTCTGTTGCATGTATTCGTAGTTTTGTGGCTGTGTATGTTCCCGTAGCTTGAAAGAGTAGGGGATCCTACTACATAAATGCTGAAGAAATATATAAGAACTATCTTTAAAAAATTTTAAAACTGAATTCATTAAGAATTTCAAGCAGAAACTAGAGCAGCATCGGGTAACTCTGAGCAAAAAACCCGAAGCTAGAACTATCAGTCGCCGTATATTTTTGCCATCAATGCAAATTTATTTACTGCAGCGTATGCTGTAATATTGTGGAAGTATATCCACTTGCTAAGTTTGAAAGGAACGGAATGTTACAGCAAAGATTCTAATAAATTATTTCCTTATGTAAATACTTCACGGAATTTTAAATCTAAGAAGTAAAAGAGAATGACCACGGGTGTTTGTGTACGTATGTTTATCTGTATGTGGTGTTACACTGTATATATAAATACGGATACAAACCTATTTATGTTCCATTTTGGACATACATGTCAGAGTTTCCTGAGCGGGGAATCGAACCCACGACCTTTGAAATCAAAGGTTTAGGTTCTACTGCTAAGCCATATAGACACGACCAAAAGGAATCGTCCATATGCAGCATTTAACATGCGCATTGCACACATATACATGTAAACATACAATGTATATGTGCGCATGTTACATTCTGCCTATGGACGTTTTCTTTTGGGGGGGGGATTTGAGGCTTAATGGCGCGTCGACAACTTGGTCATATTACAACGATCCTAATGACTTAATAAAAAGACTCAGGCTTTTGTATAAATCCGCTTTGGCCATGTCAGTAAGGCTGAGCGGTAGAATCTCGGCCTTTGATTTCAAAGGTCGTGGGTTCGATTCCTCGCTCAGGAAAGTCTGACATATAAGAAGTAGGTAAATGCGTTATTGAGTCACATACTGCAGGATTTATCAGCAGAATATATGCAATATTTCTGCAGCAATTCGAGGGGGGGGGGCAGTATTTCTGCAACGGTCCTGGAGTGATTCTGCAGCAGTTCTGGAGTTTTTCTGCAGCAGTCCTGAAGTAATTATACAGCAACTCTTGTGGAATTCTGCAGTAGTTTTGCGGGAATGTGGGTGTTTTCTTGCAGCAGTTCGGATGCTATTCAGCAGCAGTTTTGCGGTATTTTCTGT
Source organism: Lithobius niger (assembly GCA_023313725.1). Lineage (NCBI taxonomy): Eukaryota > Metazoa > Arthropoda > Chilopoda > Lithobiomorpha > Lithobiidae > Lithobius > Lithobius niger. Next base: position 50,706 of record JAHWFP010003120.1, read on the forward strand.
AGCAGTACAGATGTGTTTCTGTGGTATATCTGCAGCAATCCATGTGTGATACTTTGGTATTTCTGCAGCATGTCAGATGTGATTCTGAGAAAAGTTACGTATTGCCTCTGATTAATTTAGGCAAGTCGTATAGGCAAGACATATACGATATCAGTGCCTATTAGCAAAATTAACGAAACTCAGGATATGACAGACAGTGACATGACTTGGCAGTCAGTCACGTACGGGCTTTATGAAATTGACGATTTTAATTCATTTTTTAATCATCGATAGATCAAAACAGTCAAGAGAAGGTGGCAAAAAGTATGCTTTCTTTTAAATCTTCAGTATAATTTCAATAATTTCAAAGTAATTTAAAAAATAAATATTTTATATAGAACAGAAAAGAATGAATAATTTTTCTTTCAAAAAAGAAAACGAATTCAAAATTATCGTTTACATACATATACTGCGGAAAAGTATTGACAACACATGAGGATTTAATCAGTCATCTGGTCCAGCATCGATCTATCTTCGACCCGAGTGTATTGCGTTAGAAAACAAGTTGAGGTATGTTGAAGGGGGGGGGATGTTAAAGGAGAGGTACGGTACACTTTAGTTCACTACGATATGCATCGAGTATGTTTCAGAGATTTTGAACATTCAGATCAATCACAGGCGCTCCTGCTACTACATTTTCCACTGAAATATATGATTCATGCTTGTTGTGCGACCTGTAAAATTCAGCTATGTTTAGCCATTGATTTTATCCGGGATTCCAACACCATACGAGGCTATTTCTCATTCTTCCTCACTCCCATATACAATGAGTCTGACATATTGGAAGCATTGTCAAATTCAAACAGAAAAATTCAGGAATCCATCCAAGCTTTCGCTGGATCATCTCGAAGAGTCTATGGGATAGTTGTAAATGTTGCAATATTCGAACATATACGTCCTTGTTCATTCATACCCTTGCCAAGAGCGTTATGCAAGAAGAGGGAAGGTGTCGTGAATGTGGAAAATTCAGACGGGAATGATGAGTTACGAAACAGATGTCAAATACTATGAACCGTTTTTAATACTTTAGACCATTCCGTATTGAAGTTCCCAGCGAGTTAAAATCAAATCAAATCTTTCAAACGAGCAAACAATTTGTCTATTAATATAATTTCATATATGAGTTCAGTAGGATGACATCCAGTGAGAGTTAATAAAAACATGCTAGAAGTTATTGAATTTTTAATAATTGCTGGGAAGGAAGGAAATACTCATTACTGCGCCATCATCGATATTGATATCTTACTCCGATTTCGAGGTATTGGAACCCATAGAAAATTCTATTGTCGTAACTGTTTCACAGCTTTTAGTAAGGAAATTTCGATAAGTGAACAAAGAAGTAAATGTGTGAGACTCATCAGAGCATAAGCACTCACCTTTCTTACACCCGTGCACAACTTGTTAAAATTCGATCTCTGTGACCAGCATAGCCCTCATCCATGCGTGATTTACGCTGATTTCAAATATATGCCTCAGCCCATACATACATAGTACTGGTATCGATCCGTCTTTGATTGATGGAGATGAAATGCAATTTTCAAAAACTGACACTTGCATCTACTGCAGTAAAGCTATATCCCTAGATTGTGATAAAGTTAGAGATCACTGCCACTTCACGGGGAAAATCCGAAGTGCTTCTCTCACAAAATGTAATGTGGATACCAAGAGCATAACTACTATTCCAGTCGTTTTTCCATAACTTAAAAGGCTACGATAACCATTTACTGATTTCTGTGGCAAAAAAAAAATTCTCTTTTGGATTCGACGTTCTTGCGAGAAACACCGAACGCTTCACAAGCATGACCATTATGGGGTACTACCCCATTGGAGGAAAGGACAAGGACTTCCCTGTACAAATGATATTTTTGGATAGTTTAATTTCCTACCTTTCTCTCTTGAAACGTTGGCTAAGAACCATAAGAAAGATCGACCCTTCCTAATTACTAAAACTGCTCTGGACTCAGTAGATTCGTTCGAATTACAAGCAGGTAATAGAATAATTTTAGAATTATTGATGCAGAAGGGTTATTACCCATATGAGTAAGTTCGGTTAATCGATATGTTTCAGGAACAGAAATTACCTTCCAAAGCTGCAGTCTTCTCCACTCTACACTGTAAAGGTATCACTGATGATGAGTAAAATCATGCTACATCAATTTGAAATTTGCTAAAGGATAAGGTTTTTAAATCTTATCACAGAGTATATCAGATGATCAACTTCTATCTTTAGGCGGACATCATTCAGTCTTTCAGGGACACCTGTTTGCCCGACGATGGTATAGATCCTTGTTATAATGTATATCCAATAGGATTCAGTTGGGGCGCAGCATTGAAAAAATCAGAGCGAAACAAAAACTGTTCACGCATGCTGGAAAACATAACTTTATCAATAAAGAAATCACAAGGTAAAGGGTAAATGAAGCAAGCAGTCAGCATTAAAGACTGGCCTTGTGAGGATACACAATACACTAATCTGAGAAAGAAAGAAAAGACTACTGCCCCGACTGGGACTCGAACCCAGGACATCCCGTTTACTAGCCGGGCGCTCTAATAGAATAATTTTAGAATTATTGATGCAGAAGGGTTATTACCGATATGAGTAAGTTCGGTTAATCGATATGTTTGAGGAACAGAAATTACCTTCCAAAGCTCCGGTCCTAAACTCACCCCTACATATTCTGCGGTACAAGCTAGACGCATTTCTACTCCCCCGGAGTTTCCTAACATTGCCACTCTTCTGACCATCAATAGTTTGTTACCTGGCCAGAATATTGGATAAACTGCTAAGTTTAACCTGCTAAGTTTAAACTGCTAAGTTAGGAAAGTTTAAATTTTTCTTGATAAAATTTTTCAAAAATCCCAAGGACACTGACCCTGTATTCGGGTTACAGTAGGACAGGAAAAAAGGTGAGCTTACCTTCGGAAATAAAGTGGTTAAAATTTTTGAGAATGACGTAGTGGTTGAGGGGAAACAGTATGTGGGAAGACATAAACTTTGAAGTTTGCTAGTTTTTAAGGATTTGAAAGAAACTTCCTACGCTCCGGATGTTAAAGCAGCTTACGCTGACATATTAAAAATACTTACGCCATTTATCACAACAACGACCCCGCCACTCGTAAACCCAAGTCCAATCGTAGCACAAAGTACATAAACATCGTCGCTCTGATTTGGGAAGACATGAAATCGAAGAAAAAAGGGGCGGGCATGGTTAAAAAAGTGGGTAGCAGAGTCGATTTCAAATATTACAACGATCCTAATGACTTAATAAAAAGACTCAGGCTTTTGTATAAATCCGCTTTGGCCAGCCACGACGGGCATTGAAACGAGGAAAAAAGGGTGGCTTATCAAAATTTAGGTTTAGGTTAAAAAAATCGTATCTAAAACAAAGAAACATGAAATAAAAAAATATCTAGATGAGGTACTGCGTCAAATGCAAACGTAGCACTTCTGATGGGCCCAAGCCTTCCGTTATTATCACCACAAAAAAATAACAGGCTGATGCAAGTTGTATTTTGCGAGATGTGCGGGATGAAAAGAGCTTCCTTTATCAAGTCTGGGAAAGGAATCGTAAACAATCTAATAGATACGTTACCTCTAGAAATGCATTTTCCGGGCTACCAATACTGCGGTCTGGGAACTAAACTTGAAAAAAGATTGGCTCGAGGAGACCCGGGAATTAATAAACTAGACGAAGCAAGCAAAGAACACGACATCGCTTACACCGAGAGCTCAGACTTAAAGGATCGGCACGCCGCCAATGAAGTCCTAATTTCTAAAGCTCAAAGAGTGAGAGATGATCCTTCTCTGGCGTGGAGGGAAAAGCTAGCTGCTTCGATCGTTAAGAAAATCATGAAAACAAAACTTAAGTTCGGAATGGGAAATAAAAAAAATGGATCAACTCGTAAAAGAACTTCAGAAACCAACCCGAAAAATTTTTCAAAAACGAATAGTGGTTGTCCGGAGCCTGAACGATCTATGGCAGGCTGACTTGGTCGAAATGATACCTTATGCTAACCTAAATAAAGGGTTTAACTACTTACTAACCTGCATTAATGTCATGTCCAAGTTTGCTTGGGCCATTCCCATTACATCTAAATCCGGCGTAGATGTTACCGACGCTTTCATGAAAATACTCGTGGGAGCAACATCCCCTAAAAATTTACAAGTCGATTTTGGTAGTGAGTTCTACAACAGAGACTTCAAAGCCCTACTTAAGCATCATAACATCAATATGTACTCTACTTACTTTGAGAAGAAGGCGAGCGTGGTAGAACGTTTCAACAGAACCCTAAAAACTCGAATGTGGAAAAGATTCACTAGGTAGGGTACTTACGAGTGGACGCACATTATCAACGAGTTAGTTTACAATTACAATTACACGATTCATTCTGCCATAAAACTTAAACTGAGGGAAGTAACCAAACGTCACGAACCGTTGTTGAGACGAACCCAAACGGTTGTTGAACAAACCCAAATTTGCCGTAGGAAATAAAGTCAGGATTTCTAAAGTTAAGAAAATTTTCGATAAGGGGTTTTTGCAAAATTTTACTAACGAAGTTTTCACGGTCCGCTACGTGCAAAAAACTCAGCCGGTTACTTATCTTCTAAAAGACGAGTTGGGTGAACCGGTGCTCGGAAGTTTTTACGAACCGGAACTTCAAAAAACTCTAGTTCCCAATTTGTTTTTAGTAGAACATGTATTGCGTAAGAAGAAAGGAAAAGATGGGAAAATGCTTTACTTCGTTAAATGAAAGGGCTATGACTCCAAGTACAACAGTTGGACGGACAACGTTAGCAATCTTAAATAAATATGTCCTTACCTTTTTTCCGTGTAAAAATATTTCAATGCAATAAACATAAAAAAAAAAATTTTCCCTTTCCTTCCTCAATTTCTTTTCCTTAATAATAAAAAGAGATAAATATTTTACAGTCGCACAATGGATAAGAAAACTTTCATATGTGTGTACTGCGTTAGCATTTTCCCATCACAAACCGAGCTGTGGGAACATCTACGGTTCCATCACCCATTTGATGCGGAAGAATGCACTTGCTTCCACGACAAGCTACCTGACTTTCTCAAGAGTCAGTCACCCCCATCTCGAGATGAAGGATTGGGTCACCAGCAATACGAGATGCCCCTAGACGGAGAATGTGTCAGGAATTGGTCGATCCGCTTCAATTCCTGATATCTATATGTGTGGCACTACAGGCAATGCTAGAAATTTGTTTACGCCAACTTGTAACCTGCAAAGCCCACAGATCAGCTTGGGCATAGAGTTAGCTAGTGACGGAGCATTCATTCAAGCGGGATTCTGGTCGAGATATTCTGAAATACACAATCCCAACGACATTCCCGCTCTGCTGGATGAGGCTTTTGGAAAAATCCAAGAATCCATCGATGCTTTCGCCGTGTGGGGCAGCAGCTGGGTTATATCTCGCATCCATAACCAATTAATCAGAGTGTCGAGGTATAGGCTGCTGCGAGCATTGTCATACATCCCTCTTCCAAAAGCGCTCGGTGGCAAGAAGAATGCGATAGTGAACGTCCAAAATTTAGACGATCACAAATGCTTTCTGTATTTCGTACTGGCCACGGCTTTGCAGTTGGACATCGTCGACCCGGAAGATTACCACGAGTTAGAGGATATGCTCTATACTACCACGCTATCCTATCCTACTAACATTGCCGAAATCTTCAAGTTTGAAAAGGCAAATGATTTATCGATCAGCATCATCGGCTATAGCCACGAAGAGGAGTTGCACCCGCTTCGTGTCTCTAAAAACTTGTACGGACTACCTATCGACCTTCTCTGTCTATGTGACGACGACAATGATGATTCGGAAATCTTAAACACCCATTACTGCGCTATTATCGATGCAGCTGCTTTTCGCCGGTTTCGGAAGAGAATGGATGCTCCTGGCCCATAGGAAAGAATGCGTCAAAATCAATCCCGTACAAGTTCTTAGATTTAAAAAACCAGAAGAAAACTCTCTCGCATTCAAGCACTTTAGCTGTCAAAATCCCTTCCCCTACATCATATACGCCGATTTTGAATGTCTCCTTCGCCCCGTCGAGACCACTCAACCCGGTGCTTCGCCTAGTTCAAGCACCGAAATCCATCAACACCTTCCTTGCAGTTTCGGTTACGTCTTGGTGGAACATAACGGGAAGATTATACGTCACAAGTACCATTTGGGAGAAGATGCGGTCGATGTATTTTATAAATGTATGGAAGAAGAAGCTCGATATTACACGAGCCTGCTTAAAAATGCAAAACCCCTCCACCTCACCTCGTCTGAAGAAACCGATTTCAAGAATGCTCCCGTTTGTCATTATTGTAGGAAAGATTTCAAAAAGTGCTACCAGAAAGCAAATATTGACGGAGAATCTAAAGTACGGCTCGTCGACAATAAGGTGAGGGATCATTGCCACATCAGTGTGAAATACAGAGGAGCAGCTCATCTAAACTGTAACCTAACCACTCAAGAAAGAAAAACCATTCCCGTAGTGTTCCATGGTTTGGAAGCGTACGACATGCACCTTCTGGTACCCGCAGTCCACAAGTTTCTGGGAAAAGTGGATGTCATCGCTCGCAACATCGAGAGGTTTCAGACCATAACATTTAAGGATGATGTCAGCAAGATAAACCTTCGTTTTATAGATAGTGTCAACTTCTTAAACACTTCTCTGGATACTCTGGTAAAGAACCGCAGGACTGACAATAGCGGTTTCCCCATCCTCAAGGCAGCGTTAGACTCTGGATTGAAATCTGCATGGTTTATGAAGGAAACCACCCAGGAAAGGGCACTGAACCTTTAAATGCAGAAGGGCGTTTACCCGTATGAATACATAAGCGACATGTCCGTTTTCGACGAAGAAGATCTGCCGTCGAGACACTCGTTCTACTCTCGCTTGAAAAACGGGATGTTGGCAGGGGACGAGTACGTGCGGGCGCTTAACCTCTGGCTGTGAATGAAATCGAAGGTATTCTGAACCTACCACAAGCTATACCAAATGACCGATGTTTTCCTGCTCACCGACGTCTTTAAAGATTTCTGGAAATTGTGCCTCGAAAACAACAACCTGGACCCATGCTATTACATCTCCACTCCAGGTTTCAGCTGGGCAGCTCTCCTTAGGATGCAGGAGCCCGAATTGGAGCGATTCACGCACGCCGGGAAGCACATTCTTATATCTTCTGGCACCAGAGGAGGAGTTTCGTTCGTCGCAAAGAGGCATTCGAAAGCCAATAACAAGTACCTTCCTCTTTACGTTCCTAGCAAACCCTCTCCATACATAATGGACTGGGATATGAACAACCTCCACGGTTTGGCCATGTGTGCTCATCTCCCCTACGACGATTTCCGTTACCTAACCAGGGAGGAGATCAGGACTTTGGACGTAGACACCGTACCTGACGATGCCGATGTTGGGTATATACTGGAAGTCGACCTTGAGTACCCCAAAGAGTTGCACGACGTGCACAATGATTATCCACTAGCTCCAGAGAAGATCGATATTGGAAAGGAGCTGATTTCCCCTTATTCTCTGTATCTGGCTGAAGATTTGAACCACAAGATCAAGTCCTCTTCCAACACCAAACTCTACCGCCGGCACGGATTAGTACTTCGGCGTATCAGAAGAGTCTTAACTTTTAACCAAAAACCGTAGATGAAATCCTACATCGAATTCAACACCGCAAAAAGGCAAGAAGCGACCGCTCCTTTCGCCAAAGACTACTTCAAATTGCCGAATAATTCGGTGTTTGGAAAAACCATGGAGAATAAGCAAAGTCGCCTCGACGTGAAGCTGTGTACCGATGAGAAAAGGGCGGTGAAATACACCTCCCAACCGCACGCCGAATCCTTCAAGATCCTAAACAAAAACCTGGTGCAACTCAAGCACCGCGTCCTTAGCGCGCTGTGCGATCTTCTGACCTACTCCGAATTTACCATACTGGAACTCTTCAAACTCTTCATGTTCGAATTCCATTACTAGTACATTCGGCCAAAGTACGAAGACCGCGCCAAACTCCTTTTCACGGACACGGACAGCCACTGCTACGAAATTGAAACGGAGGACATCTACCGAGACATGCTCGCTGACAAACACCGTTTCGACATGAGCAACTACCCGTCGAATCATACCCTCTTCTCCAGCACGAATAAACAAGTGTTGGGGAAAAAGAAAGACAAAATGGGAGGCGTCCCCATCTTAGAGTTCATCGGACTCAGGTCAAAAATGTACTCGATTAAACCTCTGAAAAAAGAGAATATCAAGAAGGCCAAGGGCATCCAAAGCTCATTCGTGAAGAAATATTTGAGCTTCAATGACTACGAAGCGGCCCTAAACTCCAAAACACCTCCACAGAAGAGAAGCTGGGCCAAGATTTCCAGCGTTGGCCACAAGCTGAACACCGTCAGAATATCTAAATCCCTCCTCTCGCTTTACGATGACAAGAGGTATATCCTGGATAACGGCAAAGATACTCGAGCCATCGGTCACTACAATACCAGTGCTTGGGACGAATACGCTGATGATTTTGACTCAGACGTTGACGTGATGTGCGACGAGGAGGGAGAGGAAAAATTGTCCCTCCAGTTGGAAGAACGAGCAGCGCAAATACTGACCGAAGCAAATATAGCTGAGGAGAACGAGAAGTCCGTCCGCTGGTTTGCCGTATTGGAGAACCGCCGAAAAAGTTGGAGGATTTTGAGGCGTGGAAGAAGAAGATTAGAAAGAAAGATGCTATCAGCAAGAAAAAAGCTCGCGCGCTAGAAACTGAGGCGCGGAGAGAAGCTATGTTGAAGAACAAAGCCGCTAGTATGAGTAAATCCCGCACGCAGGAAACAGAAGCACAGACAGAAGATAGGTTAAAGAAAATGGCCACTAAAAAAAGAAAAGCTCAAGCTCAAGAAACGGAGGAGGAGAGCGTGGGTAGACTAGAGAAAAAAGCTGCTAGTAAAAGAAAAATTCTAGAAAACGAAACGGTGATGAAAGAAAAATTAGACTAGAAAAAAGACGACACCACATCATGATAATCTCCGAGCCAAGTGGATTAGGCCTACCACGTAAAAATAAAACGCGCCTGGGTGGTGTGGAAAAAAGCATCAGATTTTCAGATTCTAGAGTTCTCACAATGCGAAAGTTCAAAATGTATCCCCCTACTAATATTGCCAATTCGTAATTTTCAAGACTCGAAGCATTTTAAAGTTATCACAAGCTCAAAGAGTCCCCTTATGGGAACCCCCAAACTCTGAAAGCTTTCGAGAGTTCTTACAATGCGAATGCTCGTGAAGCCCCTCGGATGTCCCGCTCGATAAGAAAGGACATTTTTTGGTAGCAAAAGGTCACTGATGTAGCAAAAGAACAAATTTTGGCACTGGGGCCCATCTTGGCTACTTCGATCATGCCAAAAAAGGGCTTTCCTCCAGATCGACGAAATTAAAAAAAGTGAGGAATACTTTCATGGGCACCGCCATTACGTCACTTCCGGTTCGCCGCCATCTTAGATGATGTCAAAAAGCACCCTCGTCCAGATGGGCGTCTTGGATGACGTCACGGAGGTCCTCATATCGCCTCTTGGGTGTGGTACTTGAATGGGAGATTTACTTGAGTGAGGTAGGTTTACTTGAGTGGGGGTCCTTGAGTGGGAGGTTTACTTGAGTGAGGGTTGGTTTATTTGAGTGAGGTTGCTCATTCGTTATCAGCACGCTCCTGAAACGGGGATAGGTTTACTTGAGGGTTTGCTGCTTTGCATGATTCATGCAACTTTTATGCACGCGGGGGGAGGGGTGGAGGGGTATGTGTGTCTTCATATCGTAAATCCCCACTACTGACTCAAACCAGAGTCAACAGCCTAAGTCATCAAACCAGGTAGAATTTAGCAAATGGAACTTTCGCACTTTTATCCCATAAGCTGACATTACATAAACTGACATTACATATCTTTGTTAACAGGATCCGACTCAGATTTGCTCGAATGTGCCGACTATGAGTTCATCGTCCAGCGAGTCTATGGCCAGCACATCATGCTCGTGTTCCTCCCATCCATTCTTATCGTTTCTCTGTCCTGGATTTCTTTTTAGCTGGAAGAATCTGCTGCTCCTCCAAGAATAGGGCTAGGCCTGACCACACTTCTAACTCTAGCTACGCAGTTCAATAGTGCGCTGAAAGACCTTCCATCCGTGGCTGAAATCAAAGCCATCGATATCTGGATGTTCACATGCATTTTCATGGTTTTTGCATCCCTCGTGGAATTCGCTGTTGCACACTATTTGCACAGAAGACGATTAAAATTGACTCCCAATGCAGCAATGGGACAAGCAGAAACACCGAACGTCCGTGAATGTCCAAATGAAAATGTTACGGTACGTTTCCTCACGCTCTACCCTATTCCCTCGAGAAATAAATAACTTAAAGGGATATCCTAGAGAAAAATATCAATAAACTTACTAATAGCTCACCTGTGAAAAAGTTTTCTTAGTGTTTCATTGCCCTTTTTCCTTTAACACTCCCAACCAATGCATTCATCAAATTCAGCAGCTCATGGCTTTAGTGTTTTTCCAAACCAAACTGTACACTTTTAGGGTACAGTAAATCTCAAGAGAATTTACAAATTTCGTTTGCTTTATATCACAATTATATAAGAAAAATAAACTTGTAAGTATGGAAAACTTTAGCAACATACCATTTACTTCTTTTCTCAGGTATATAAACACGAAAATTGCCAGAAAGTAAGCAGTTGTGTGTCATGTTCCAGGATGAAGTAGCAACCTTACGTCATAATTACACTGAGGCAAATGTTCTTGTGCAATCATGAAATATTACATTTGCTTCACTGTTCAGTAGAGAGTGCAGACAACGCAGACAAGGAGAAGGTTGTCAGCACACCTATTTTTCAGGAATATTTGTCAAGAATAATCAGTTTATCAATCCTTGTACAACTGTTTCATTATTGGGTCATTGTTGCATCAGTAGATTTATGTCATAAAGACATACTGCTCATGGCTGCAACAATGAAACCGTTGTCTTACCACCAGTAAGAACCAGTGCTAGGCATGGAATTCTTACATAAGTAAATAAGAAAATGGCCACCTTTGGTTCTTACTTAGTGTAAGTAAAAATTCCACCTCTATAGTCTGTTCCACATTATGTTTGCAGGAAACTGATTGTATGATGCCACGTTTTTTCCCAATCCTGAGTGCAAAAACACCTAAAAATATCCAACTCGTACACTCTAACAGTACTGTGTAGAGTCTATAGGACGTGTGAATTCCACGTTTTTACATTAGTAGTGCAAGGAAACGAAGCAGCGTACAGTAAGTTTCCTGCAAACATGATGTGGAAAAGACTATATCGACAGCGTATTCCAAATCATTTCTAAAAGTATGAAATACAGAGAAATATTAAACTATTTCACCCTTTAAAGTAACACCTATTCATTTTTTTTTAAATTAAAAATAGTATTTTTTATTGGTTTGCACTGTGCTTTTTACACGTTTGCCATTTAAGAAAAGATTTTATAGGTATTTGGAAAAAAATTCAAAACACACTTCACCATGTTTTGCTTTCCAAATAATAGTTGCTCTCAGTGGCACACCCATTTTTTTTGGTGGGGGAGGGGGAGATGGTGGTCAGTGCCCCGTTCTTCCAAGATCCATACTTAACAGTAAAATCAGATAGAAATAAACAAGTAAATCATTTATAAGAGCTGAAATAGAGCCGAAGGTAAGATTTAATTTGATTTAAGAAGCAAATAAGGCATTTATTGAGTTTTACGACCAGAGTTGGAGCAAAGAACATTTCCGCCAACGATGGTTGGTTGCACTATCACAAATATGGTTGTTACTAACAATGCAAATCGTCGTTGTATAAATATGTTCGACAGTCGTTCGCAACAATGCAATAACACTCGCTTTTTTGAAAAAATGGCGCATTTCACCCCGTTGTTGCACAAATATGTTAGATGATGGCGTTCGGCAACAATGTGGTAAGCCTTTCGCTTTATTGTTTTCGGGTAAACAGTCAAATTTTTACCGCGTAGTTGTCGAACGCCAACGTCAAAAAAAAAAAAGGGTCAAAGGATTTTAGCGAGCGTTAACCGCACCCGGTCATCTGCCCGACGAAGCCCTAAGGCCCTATGTCTGCAACACCCGGAATGGATTCTCAGGAGGTCACCCACCCAAGTACCAATCGAGGCCAATGCTGCTTAACTTCGGTGATCTGACGAGAACCGGTGTTTCCAGCACTGCAAGGCCGCAGACGCCAACGTCTAACGCCAACGCCAACGCCAACGTCTAACTGATACTTAAACAGATGAAGCATTGTGCTTGGCATTGTGGTGTTGCATTGTTGTATCATTCCTTTTCTTGTAGAAATAATACTATGGCGATTCTTGACAAGAAATCAATCTTACTAAAACTTAGACTGATTTTATTACCATCTATTTTCTGAAAATTATTCGTACTTCCATACCTGATAAGAGAAATAAATGGTTAGTTACGCCAGTTTTTTTTCAAAATGAATAGTCCGTATAAAAGTATGTTTGCGTTCTGCTCATTCTATGCTCAGAATTTAAATTATACTGCGGTAGTTCTAATTAAGATAAAATTGTTTGGCTCAGTTCAGGAATAAACATTTTCTTTTTCCGTCAAGACAAGTAAAATCACATCGTCATGATAAGCCACGGCTGTTTGTCAATGCTGCGTAACATACATTGCTAATTACAGCTCGTGAAAGATGGTGTAAAAGCATTGCAGAATCACGAGGGTAACCATGAACTGGACCATTCTTGTACAAATCAAATACACGAATATTTTGTGTAACCACAAAACCGTTAATCCAAATAGCAACTTAGAATTGGTAAATGCAAGAAATTCATTTTTGGGCGTCCATGCATTTGAACCAAAACTGGAATCACCAAATAGCTGAATATCTAACTTAAGATGTGATACTAACAGCATTCCATTTTCATTCTACTATCATGAAAGGCACAATTCATTTACTTTCCTGCTGTACTATTGCAGTACATCGGTTTTTTTTCTCCACTTCCCTGAAACCAAGTTTATATACTTGTGTCATGTCACCTGGGTACTGCAGCGAACTGCCAGTATATAGGGTACTGCCAGTATAACTCCCATCGCCGCTGCTGGTGAGGTCTACCACTGGAGCATATTTACTGTCTTCTTATCCGCAGATTTTTCTCTTCATTTTCACGGGAAACTTTCCACTAACGAGTTGTATTCTAACAATCCTTTTTCTTTACGATCACAGTCTCTCTTGAACATGCTAGCAGCTATTTAACGAATGCTTATGGGAATATAACTTTAAATACTATAATAGGAAAAGAATTTTAAGTACGTTTTAATATTTTTCTGTTTTATATTTACAGATGAACAACTTTGTTAAAAGCGAGAATTCACTCACGATGATCAAAGAAAGAACAATAAGAAAAGGGAAATGCTTATCACGGATCACAAAAAATCGGATGGACAGACGCTCTAGAATTATTTTTCCAGCTGCATTTCTCATTTTTAATGTAGTATTTTGGGCCTACTTTAGAGCTTAAAAATGTAAACTGCAATATGAGTATGTAGGTCTTTACAGCAACAAGTCACATTTTGGTAGGTTACTATCCACCACAATACATTGAAATGCAAAAGTCATCATTTTGATAATGTTGTTAATGCTCCAATGGTTTGCTTGTTAATGCTTTCAGTCCTCGGTTTTTTTTAATACTATTTTGCAAACTAGCAAAATTTTTGCTGTAAAATATTGAATTATTTTTTAATACTCTTACAAGAATAGTAGATAATTAAGTAATGCATGTTGGTGAGTGTGACGTCATGCTAAAACATCCCCGCGTAAAAAGCGTAGTAGTATTATATGGTCAATCTGGAAACCCACACAGTCACCCTGGGTTAATTTTGATAACCCACATTTTTAAAATAAGCTAACACTTTTTACGGGGTCAACACAACCCTTGCTCAATTATGTGACAGCTTCAACATGTGACGTATAACGACCCACTTTTCATAACTGCGCAACACAAATTCAACCAGTTCACTCCTGCAAAACCAGCATAAACGGGCACATTTGCGACTGGCGACATGTTTCGTACCAACTCGAAAAAAAACGATGTTGCATACTAACCTCTTGTCACGACGGTACGAAAAATACACTACTGACACTTTCAAATACACCTAAAAACCTACGACAAATGGCCGAAGCACATTTTATACTCTAATCCTGTTTAAACTATTAGTAGTAGAAATAATACGAGCTTACTATAAACACGAAACTCGGAAACAGGGATAGAATGACAATAGACATCTTTCCTTAGCGCTTATTTTCCTAGAGAGGAAGTTTGTAACCAGAAAGTTTCCGTCCGGGAATTTACATTGTTGTATGTAAAAATTCGTAAATTCATTACTGTTCACAAATAAAATGTACAAATAAAACTGTTTTTAAACTCAAATAATTCTATAAATTATGTTGATCTCACACCTTACCTTTAAACATTATATCTGTGAGAAATAGGTGGTTAACCGCCGATAGCTCATTTGCTCGAAATGGAGAAGTCAGTGTCTCGGGGGTAGGGGAAAACCCATTTACCCAACCCCCTTGACATTGGACTACCCCGCTTCTCGCAAACGAGCAATTATCACCTGTTAACCGCCTACTTCTTACGTATGTTCATTACTTAACACCAGGCTATTGTAAAGGGTTACTAAAATACTGGCAACTCTCTGTTTCTTTGTCATTGTAACTAGATTACCCTAAATAAAATCTCACTAACCAAACTGCAAGAGTGTAATTCATAGAAAGATACACCATAGAAAGACAAAGAAATTATTTTTATAGTCAAGAACACAAATAAATAAATACGAAAAAACAAAGCAGCTAACGAATTATTATTGATTAATAAACCAGTAACACACTCAGCTTCTATCGCCTAATGATTCCAGGGCAGATATCTTTCATCGCAGGCTAGATGAATATGCTCAGCTTCCATCGCGTAATGACTGGCCAATGTCATCACTCGGCCAGGGTGTTAAATATATTTTTGTACATACCTGCTAGGTTTTGTCTGGAAAAGCCTCTGTTTTCGTTCTATAATGTGTAATAGGTTATTCACCACCACTCCGGAATTGCAACGTCGTCTTACCTGACGCGAATCATGAAAACAGAGAAGCAAGACTAACAGTCAGTTCACCGCGCTGGTTCTACGGTAAGGAATAAGAAGGGGGTTTAAACGTTAGCATTGTTAAGATCCGTTCTAAATCTTACTTAAGTTATTGGCGTGAAGTGAGGTTGAAGGCCGAGCACTGCTCCATTTCTCAACACGCTCAAATGAGGTCTTTGTGATCGCATCACGCAATAACCACTCCATCAATTAAACCAAATTTTGGACATTGATAGTGGTACACCTAGAGATGGATTGTCAACATTATTCCAAAATCGAGCATGTCGTTGAGGAATAATGAAGGTGGACAAAATGGGCCAGAAGCCTACAGCCAAGATGCCTCTAAACAACAGTTGGAAATAGATGTAAGTAAATCTAATGATATGTAAATAAACATGTTTATTTAAAACAATTCCGTAATAATATATTAGTAAATGCAATACATAATTTGAATTGTTTTATAAAACTGCAAGAGTACATACAAATCAAATATGTACTACATTGATGTAACAAATTACAAAACGGTGATTTGTTGCTAGGTTACGTGATTAGGCCTAATGACGCAACCGAGCTTGGCAATCGATACGTATGAATTTGTGTGACTGTAGGCGTTGCTAGGTTATGCGACCGAACGACACAGAGCACATTTCGAAATAAAGGCCTTCAGGATTGTTTATGGTAAGAAACTACACGTTTTTATTTTAAATGAATGAAAAATTAGAACATGTACTAATGTAATGTTTGTAACGAGTGATGCACGGAAGTGGTTTCAACTTCAATAGTGCTGGCCATATTTTGCATAGCACTGCATCGACCATGAAAGCTATATGATATTCATTATTAACTTTACTTTTAAATTTAGCCAATGAACATCGACCTAGAATGATAACACCACAGTATCTTTTGAAAGCTACTGAAGTGTTATCAGTTATAATACCACGAGTGCTGTATTAAATCGACAATTTGGGTGTTTTAGCACGAAACTCCTTTCCAGTTTTAAATTCCCGAGACCGAAGGTCGAGGGAAATTTGTTGGAAAGGAATTGAGGGCTAAAATACCCAAATTAAATATTTAATACAAGCACGAGTGGAATTCGGTTGAGAATATTTGTTTTCTTTTCCCTAAACGATTTTCTGAAGGAATTTCGTGTTAGGGCTTCGGTTTCGATTTACGATTTCGACATACAAAGTAATTTTGATTTACGGTGTTTAGTTTTGTTTATGTTTACATTTTATGTTTTGTTGACGATCTTTAACTCTTATCTGGCATAGCGTTACCATCCACCATCGCATTTCATCAATCAACCTGTAATTTCGTTGGCATTTCGTATAGAGCAGTGACACGACGTAGTATTATTGTTTATAACGCTATGCTGGAGCCTTAATGGGTTAGCTGCAAGGGGCACTGCAGAGAGAAACAGAAGGGCGTCATACTGACGCCAATGCTGTGAAGAGTGATTTCTTAGACCTAAAATGCGTGATTTTTGTTGTTGGAGAAAACAACGTTATTTTAAGCCTAAGAAATCCGCTCTTCTGTTGTTTTTCCCTCCATTTTTATTTAGTGCACCTTGTAATTATGCCCTCCAAAACCCATACTGGTGCCAATATGGTGGCAAATGTCACTGCTCTATTAGGCCTAACCTCATTTTTATGTTGTTGATATGTCAAATAAAACGTATAAGCAGCTTCGTGTTGCCGTAAAAACCCGACGATTAACGAAGCTGACGCCATTCCGCCATCGCATATCATTAACAAAACTGTAATTTCGTTTGCTTCGGCAATGACATTTGTATTAGGCCTAACGTCATTTTTATGTTGTTGATACGCCAAATTAAACGAATCTTAACCGAGAAACAGCTTTGTGGTGTTTCCGTAAAGACTCAACAATTAACGAAGCTGACGTCAATTCCCTAATAAGGGTATAAAACAAAGCAGCATCCTCTAAGTGAGGTATACTGTACAGATCTGTGGTTTGTTTGACCGTGCTCATTGAGAAAAGCTTCGTTCTGTATAATTACTGAAGGAGGAGGTCCGCTGTCGGTTTTGGTTTTGATGAGCCGGGGTCTGCCCAGTGTAATCCGACCATGGTCCTCATTTAGTGAAAAGAAAACGAAGATTCTCAGTTATAATACCACAAGTGCTTGTATTAAATCGACAATTTGAGTGTTTTAGCACAAAACTCCTTTCCAACAAATTTCCCTCGACCTTTGGTCTCGGGGAAATTAAAACTGGAAAGTAGTTGAGTGCTAAAACACCCAAATTATACATTTAATACCGAGTGGAATTCGGTTGAACATTTTTGTTTTCTTTGCCCTAAACGATTTTCTGAAGGAATTTCGTGTCACGGATTCGGTTTGTGTATGATGTTTACCTCGTTTTGTGTATGATGTTTACCTTTTATGTTTGGTTGACGATGTTTAACTCTTATGTGGCGTAGCGATACCATCACCATCATCAACCAACCTATAATTTCGTTCGCTACGTCATTGGCATTTCGTATTAGGCCTAACCTCATATTTATGTTGTTCATATGCCAAATGAAACGTACAAGCAGCTTCGTGTTTCCGGAAAAACCCAACGATTAACGAAGCTGACATCATTCCACCATCCCATTTCATTAACCAACCTGTATTTTCGTTTGCTTTAAGCATTGGCATTGTTGTTGATACGACAAATTAAGTGTATCTTAACCGAGAAGTAGCTTTGTGGTGTTTCCGTAAAAACCCGACGATTAACGACACTGTCGTCATTTCCCTAATAAGGGCATAAAACAAAGTAGCATCCTCTAAGTGAGATTTACAGTATAGATCTGTGGTTTGTTTGTCAGCGCTCATTGGGAAAAGCTTCGATCTGTATAATTACTGACGGAGGAGGTCTGCTGTCGGTTTCGATGAGCCGGGGTCTTCCCAGTGTAATCCGACCATGGTCTTCATTTAGTGAAAAGAAAACGAAAATTCTCACTGTAAGTCGGTTGTGATTGGACGAATTTAGTACACGATCAAGAGAACAAATTTCTGTCACGGAAATTACAATAAATACCTCTTCAGTGAACTGGTGGGCCTCATCCATACCAGAACGTACGCCTACACAGAAAAAAAAATAGGCACAACGATGAAAAGCAAACGAAAAGCAAACTTTGTACGGTACCCAAAGAAAAGGATGCAAGGCACTGTAAGTGTGGCCTCCAAGCCAAGAGTATGTGAGAGAAAAATGCATCTCTGACCAACGTCGTAAACATGTAATGCAAAAATGGGCTTCCATATATACAATACAAGAGCATTCGCGAAAACCAAAACGTTCGTATTTAGGATAGTTGTAAATACACAATAAACAAAAGTCTGTTCGTAGTGAAAAAAAATGCTGTTTGCTTAGAAATGTTCTTATACGAAGTATTTTCTAGGCGTATCCTTGTGCTGGATAGACAAGGATACATGTTCTGTAGAAGGAACTATACAGAACGTAACATAAAAATTGCAGGTGCTGAAATTTATCAGGGGGTGTGAATACTACACTTATAAGAATTAGAGCCTCAAAGTAGGTGAGAAGTTATTTTACGTAATAAACTGCTAGATAAGATCTTTTACTCTTTACACTAGAGAATTACTCTCCAGTAACTAATCACGGATGTGTTACTATCAATATTAAGAGGGAAAACATTTAGAGTAATAGGTCAGTGAAACGATTCTGTCATACTACGTCTTAGCTGTGAAACCCTCATACAACCTCTAACTGATTCTGGTCCACAGTGCTTTGATATCAGAATGTTTAGATTCTGAGCAGTAGCTCTATATTCTCGTTTGTTTTTGATGTAACAGCTTGCATCAGACTTTCCAGCTACACAGTATTGCTGACGTAACCATCTGCATTCTGCACGGTGCAAAGTACATTTGGATAAGAGACGGAACAAAGAACTAGCGTACAACATGCCAGACATGGTATTCCCGGCTGCCTGTTTATTATAAGGTGGTCGACTTGGTTCGTATCCACGTTGCGTAGTAATTACTACCTGTCACTTCAACCTAAAGGATTCATCATTCGGATACTTAGATGCTACCGGGGAACATTTATGTGAGATCAGATGAAAAGTTACCAAAAACCATAAAAAAACGCACTTCAAAAAAGCACATTTATTTTTAATGTAGCAATACTTTATTTATACCTGACAATGCGACCAAACCACAACAACTAATAAAATACAGAGGGAATGTCACACAAGTGTCTAATTATTTTTGATCATGTATCCATCACCTCCGTCTCTGTGAAATGTTGATTTTGGATTATGCAGCAAGACAGCATTGGGAAGGTCCACAAGCATTTATGTTTTTATATTTGTTGAACTGTTTGTTAGAATAAAACATTACCGCTAAGTGCATTTATGATCATGATTAGCAGTAAATAAACAGTCAATCAATGGTGCCACACAGACGAGCAGAAATTTTGGCATTTCATCATTGAATCCCAAGGTGCTTGGCTTGTCCACAATACTAGTTTAACACAATCTGTTAATGAAAACCTCGTTGGATAATAAAACATACGAAATTAATAACACTTCAGTGCTGAAAGAGAGCAATCTTTACACATGAGCAATAAAGAAAATTTTTAAGTGCTGGATTTTGTACAAGAACAACAAGTCATCCATTAGGATAATGCACGAATTAAAATTGTTTATTAAGGAAAGTTGTTGGATGTCGTAGTTTCTGGTTTTTGTGCACTATTTTCCTGTATGATTTGAAACGATTTAATGTGGACCAAATTTATTTTTAAATAATACATTTTAGTTTTAAAACTTTTTACAGTCATCATCGCAGTTGATTACATTTCTTTGGTTAAGAGCATGTTGAACCTGCGTTTGGAAGTAAGTATGGAGTTACAAATTATGTAAAAACCTGCACAATTTTTTATAGATATCGAAAAATGAATCCTATAACAACGAACAATAATTTATGAATGTGAATGATGTGCCTTCGGCTGACATTATTGCATACTGCGAATGCATACTAAAAAATTTACTAAAATCAGCAGAATCAGCACGAGTGTTGCTTGAGTGAAGAGATATCACTTGACAGTGCTGGAACCATTATCATTGATGTGAGCGGAACAACAAAACATTGATCTTGCCTCGCAGACAAAAAGCTGAACTACAGGCCGTCTAACTCACTGACAAAGTTTCAACTGCATCTACTTACAGTATAAACACGTGTATACCAATTGGTTTATTTATTTATGTTTTCAACGTTCAGGATAGTTGTTTATTTATCAGTTGCTACGTAATGACGGAATAATATGGTGTTTGTTGCCGACAAAATGCAACTGGCCATGGAAGGGCCGAAGCAGGCCATATACCATTCCATAAAATTAACTTGTAAAACATCTAGGTACATCATTCTAATGTACCACGTCAGAATTGGTTTCTGGTCAGCCAGTTTCTTTTTGAAGATAGGAAGGCATGGTGCCATAACAACCACTGTTGGTAAATTATTCCAAACATTTACCACGCGGAGCGAGAAAAAGAACTTTATGCATTCACGTGAAAACGGGAGTGCCACAAGTTTAAGTGGATGTCCTTTGGTGATTCCGCCACCACGGACAGAAAATAAGTGACCATAGTTTACATCATACTGATCATGCAATATGGCGTATGTAATGGCCAAATCACTCTTTAGCCTTCTCAACTCAAGTGTGTCAGCCCGTAAGACCTCCAGGCGTTCACTGTAACTCAAATGGGAAAGGGCCAGCAACCGTTTTGTAAATGAACGTTGTAATTCAACATATCGATGTCTTTAGCCAAACGAGGAGATCCACCAAAACAGGTCTAACGAAAACACAAAAGGCCGAGAACAATGTTTTACGATCACCAGAAGCAAAACGTCGTCTAATAATTCGTAGCTCTCTGTCTCGCTACCCTAACAACATTACAGCAATGTGAAACCCATTTAAGGTCCCAATTAAGCAACACGCCCAGGTCCTTAACAGACAAACGATGACCAAGGTCGCAACTGGAGGAATAGAATATTTTTAGGGCGTGAAGCATGCCATTTGAATATTTCTTTACAGTATTTACAGTATTTCTTCACAGTATCGTACCAATGAATTTCCAGCTCTGAATTTTTGTTGGGAATTAGAATTATTCAGCATCATAGGCAAGGAATTTTAAGGGCATAGGGGCCTGAGTACTAATAATTTGTTCATCACCGTCCCTGTTTTAAAGACCATACTGCAATAAAATACGTGAAGAAATGTACATATGTTAGGCATTGGTCTTGCATTTGCTTGCATACTTGCAACCCCTTAATTACAAGCAATAAAGAAAAGCAAAATGATAATTGCATTTACACTGTTAAGCATGCCTCTAGTGAATAGTCAAGAAGTGGTAATTTCTAAAGTGATAATTGACTTATTGCAAAATAACTCCAAAATCCGAAATTGAACACAAGAAAAGTAATGGGGAAAACGATCCTTGCAACGCTATCAATCTTGTTCGTTTGACGTGAAAAGCATGATACTGAGTTATTCTTCTTTTTTTCAGCCACCTCTGGTGTAAAATTGTAGAACTTCTGACGAATCTGAAAAATGACAACATAAAGAAGATTAATAATCAACAAGCATACAGTTCATTTCTGCAGAGATGTCGTGCGATAATAGTTACATAAAAGTCATTATTGAAAAGTGCTCAAGTGTAACAGGCATAGTGCTAGGTTGCATAAAGAATTCTCTTAAATCATTAAAATAAAAAAACAGCAGTGTAGTTTTGCACTACAGTAATATAAGACCTAAGCAGCATAATTAAAAAATAGGCGAACAATGTGGTATTAACAAGTGTGAAATGTGATAGTCACAAACGCGATGACAATAAAGAATCCTGTGATTAATAGTGGAGAATATACAATATAACATTTAAATAATTGAGACAAATACATGAAAATTCTGCTGCAAAACTTTTTCTTTAAAGTATGGGCGCTCAAAGGTGGTTAAATTAAGCCAATTGAAACATGCTGTAAACTTGTGCTGTACTCCTCGAGTTTATTCATAGAATCATTAACAGTTGGGGCCTTTACAACTACACGATTCAAAATATTTTAGTTATAAAACGAAAAAATTCCTTGTGGTCGATTTTTTCTAACTGTGGGATGCTGTATTTTATAACCATAACCATCGCTTCGAGTGCTAGTATAAGAGTTGAGTTATTAAGTCTCCTTCTGGCTGTACACCATGGACACACTTAAAAATATTTCGAATGTTGTAAAGAGATTTCCTCTTGATAGACACCACTATATTGAATGAAGTTTTAGTATTAGCAGCCTTTCGACACAATAAATAAATTTAAACTCTCGAATTTATTTAGTAACTCTCCTTTGGACCTTTTCAAGGGCATTGTGGTGTTTACGCAGCAAAAGAAACGAAATTTCTGAGGCGTATTCTAGAATGGATGTAGGTTATGATCTGTACACCTTAATCTGCCGGCAGCAATTGTTTGGTTGATTTGAAAGATGACACCACTAGCTTTACGAGCAATAAAAGAATATAATTTTCGAACTTTAAGTTATTACTAGGAAACAGGCTTTGGGCCTAATGTAGGCGGAGCAGATAAAAATTTATTTTAAATTTGTACTTACTTTCATTTTAATGACTACAATACTTGCTAATGTTTCTTAAAAATATGGGTGCAATATTGGGTCGGCTACGTTTGAGCTTTTTGCCGTTTGATGTGAAGCTCTTAGCTGGTCTTTTTCGCATCTTAGTATTTTTTACGTAGGTCTAAGCTACGTTTCATATTTATTTTAAGACGCTTTCGTTTGCACCCACATTTAGTTTCTGTTTCTTTATTTTTGCAGCCTTTTCTACCATCGCCGCTATCTAAAGTTGAAATGCCACGTTAGACGCCGTGGTTAAGCGCCAATAATGCCTGCATTGTTTATAATTATTGCAGAGTATCTTTTCTAGAGTTAAAATATTAATAGTAAAGCATTTAACGAAAAGCCAAACAATCATCCGTAACGAAAGTACGTTACAATGATCAAAAGATTCAATAGATCCGCGGCCGTTCGAGGCTTACTATGCCGCCTCCTACGACAATGTTGAAGGGCACACCTCTGGCACATAGTACTTCATCTACGAACACTAATTTTTTAAAAGTTGGAATTGTCACAATTGCAGGCAAATGATGTTAGCTTGGGTGTGACGATAGGATTAAAAAAATTCTAAAGCGTTCAGAACTTTTAGGCCTAATTTTTAGCGATAACAGCAGATAAATTAGGCCTATATTGCGTTCGAGGTTAAGCATATTCTTTCTTGCAACGCTGGATTGAGAATTTATTCGTGAATAGCGCCGCTCACAGGGTGCCAAAGGATCTGTGGATAGGCTTAAAATTCGCAGTGTCCATAGCAACCAAGGAATCCTGAAATTGTTATACGAAGCCATCGTATTGGTCCGTGTTGTGATGTAAACACATCGTCTGCTGTATGCTTTAGTTCTGTATAAATAGTTTCCTGATGTAGTGGCGATTGTAGGTTTCACATTTTGGTTTCCTGTCGATAGTGTAAATACCTGGTTTGATCGCCATGTTGGGTGAATTCCACCAAGCATTGTTTTGCACATGAAACGAATGTAAGTCGTTAACGAATGTGTTGTGTTTTCCATTTGCTTGCCTTTCTCTAATGGTGAAAAGACGATAATGACATGTTATTATTCATTGAGTTACGTCGAAAGATATTTTTAGCTATAAGGAATCAACGATGTTTTATTTTGACGGGTTTTAAAAGTTCACTTGATTACCAACAAAACTGTGTATGCTTCGCAGGAATTCCTTTACTATTCAGGATTTCCAAATTTACAATGACGAGTGTTAGATCGATAAATTAGAAACATCCTAATTTCGTGGATTATAATTGATCAATTTACGGCAAAGTCGAGATCAGCAATACTTTTTGGGTTATCTAGCCAAGTGGCAAATTTCATAGCAATTTGCTCTTTAGTTTGGGCTCCACCCAGACTACAAAAGTGAAACCAACCAACTAACCAACATTTTGCAATTCAGTGTCCGTTATAGGCTACGCTCCGCTGCGTTAACTAATAATTATTTCCCAAATCAACTAACGCTGGTAAGGGATTGCGCTTGAAAACTCTGTAATCTCCCCTCTCCCCCCCCCCCCACCACGGATATACCCAAGTAGCATTGATCATTCGGCCAATGGTTGGCCCAACATCACACGCCAACACTTAAACGTTGGTCTAATGTTTGCATCAAACAGTTGGCCCATCATTATTTTGTCACATCGGCCAACGGCAGGGCCAACGTATTGGCCCTATATTGGCAGTATTTGTGTGCCTATGTTGTGCCAATGTCACAGCGCAAACATTTGTAAGGTTGGTACTACTTTGTCACATTGGCCAACGTTGGACCATATTTTGTCACATCGGCTAACAGCAGGGTCAACGTATTGGCCTTATATTGGCAATATTTATGTGCCTATGTTGTGCCAATGTCACAGCGCGAACTTTTTAAATGTTGGTCCAATGTTGTCATCCAATGGTTGGCCCATCATTATTTTGCCACTTCGGCCAAAGGCAGGGCCAACGTATTGGCCCTACGTTGGCAATATTTGTTTGCCTATGACGTACCAATGTCACAGCGCGAACTTTTTAAACGTTGGTCCAATGTTATCATCCAACGGTTGGCCCATCATTACTTTGTCACATTGGCCAACGTTGGACCAGTATTTATCACCCCACCTTGCTGACAGTAATTAGCGTACAATGGGATAATGACATCTAAAGTGGTTGGCATGACTCCATAATGCCAACATTGGGGCACCATCATCAACCAGGAACTGAATAAAAATTTACTAAAATAAAAAAAAACACCACGTCTACAGGTAGGATCTAACCCGGTACCTACCGAACTGGAGCTGTAGATGTTAACCACTACACCACCTCAGCTGCTTGTAAACCTCAGCTTAGACAGCGTACAAGATGCTGGGAGAATTGGACTTGTAAAAATTGTATGAAGGTTCAAGTTTTATGAAAATGTAAAAGTAAAGAGTACAGTGTGCAGAAATAGGATTTTATAATTACACCAAAGCAAAATTATAATTCGAGGGATGTCCATATGTGCTGCTTAACATTATGAACAATCAAGCTATTCAAAGTAACGGTTTTTTTTTTTGTTTATTCGAGTACAAACGACCAATACCGTCTTAAAACCTAACTTACGCTACTCTAACCGAAAGTAACGCTACTTATGGCTAAACAATCCTATTTTACACTGAATAATTATTTAAACCGAAAGTAACGTTACTTATGGTTAAATAATCCTATTTTTAATTGAATAATTATTTAAACCAGCACTAAACTTTAGTTGTGTTAAAAGAAAATACGTCGGCCCAATGCAGTACGGCCAAAGGACGGCCAACAAACTACTTGTGCACGTAAAAAAAAAACGTTGGCCCAGCGATGGACGGTCAACTTACTGGTACATCAGATAAAGGTATACGTTGGTCAACGAAGTATGGACAATGTATTGAAGGAGCAGCAAAAGAATACATTGACCCAACGAAAGACCCCCCCCCCCCCGACATACTGGTGGAGAAGAAATAGAAATGCGTAAGCCCAGCGATGGATGGCTAACTTGTTGGTACAGCAGGTGAAGATATACATTGATCCAACGAAGTAGGCCAACGTATTGAAGGAGGAGCAAAAGAATATATTGACCCAACGAAGGATGCCCGACATACTGTTGGAGACGAAACAGAAATACGAAGGCCCTGCAAAGGATGGCCAACTTGCTGGTACAGCAGATAACGATATACATTGGTCCAACGAAGTATGACCAACGTATTGAAGGAGCAGCAGAAGAAATACATTGACCCAACGAAGGACTGCCGACATATTAAAGAGTGAAAAAAGAAACACGCCGGCCCAATGAAGGATGGCCAACATATTGGTGGAACTGGTAATTAATACATTGGCCTGATAATTAAACCCGAACACATTGATTTAGCAGGTTGCTGTTACGTTTTCCTAAAAAATAGCTACCAACACATTGATTTAGCAGGTTGCTATTATGTTGTCCCAATAAAGTGTTATCAACACCTTAATTTGGCAGGTTGCTGCTACGTTGTCCCAATAAAGTGCTACCAACACATTAGTATAACAGGTCACTACTACGTTAGTTCAATAAAGTGCTACCAATACATCGATTTAGCAGGTTACTATTACATCGACCCAATAAAGTGCTACCAACACATTGGTTTAGCTGGTTACTAGTATGTTGGCCAATAAAGTGCTACCAACATATTGGTTTAGCAGGTTTCCATTATGTTAGCTCAATAAAGTGCAACCAACACGTTGATTTGGCAGGTTGCTCTAACGTTGGCCCAACATAGTAGTGTCAGCACTGGAGTGTCCCATTCCAGTGCTACCAACACATTGCTTAACTGGTTACTATTATGTTGGCCAAAAAAGTACTACCAACATATTGGTTTAGCAGGTTACCATTACATTAGCTCAATAAAGTGCAACCAACACGTTGGTACAACAGGTTGATATTACGTTGTTCCAATAAAGTCCTTCCTGCACATTGGTTTAGAAGGGTGCTATAACGTTGGCCCAATAAAGTGCTACCAACATATTGGTTTAGCAGGTTACTATTACGTTAGCCCAATAAAGTGTAACCAACACGTTGGTATAAGAGGTTGATATTATGTTGTCCCAATAAAGTGGTACCAATCTACGGCAGACCAATCAAATAAATACGTTGGCCCATTGAGAGAGTTCCAATGTATTGGTGGCTAGTGTAAATACAATGTTGGTCCAATGATAGGATGCAGACATGACGGCTGAGAGATGAAGGTTCAACATTGTGCCAATGTTGTTGATGGCAAACCAACATTGCACCAACGTTAGTCCAATAAGCCAATGCCAACGAGTCGCCAACGTCATCGATGGTTGGCCAATGTTGGCCCGACCGTCAAATGTTACCTGGGTAGTTTTGTTTTCTTAACGTGGTTTCTATGTTCCCATCCCTCTGGCAGGGCTACATTCTGGATTGCATTTCTGAAGAACTCCAATCGAACCCTGAACACTGTAATAGAGTCGGCTAGGATATTCCCATTTATCTTGATGCTATTAAAATTGTTTTCGCCATAACCTTTTTTATTTTGAAAATGTGTACATACTCCAGACGGATGGGGTCTCCACAGGCAGTACCATTTCTACCGTTTTGGCTGATATTACCCTCTATAATATCGGTAATGCATCATTGAAAAAGTTCCCTCATTCCTAATTTTACAAAAGTTAGAGGATCATCCCTGGCTCTTGTAAATGATCTCGAAAAACAACCCGTATTTACTACTTTTTTTAAGCCAGCCTTCGTATACGATGGAAGAATCGAAAAATAAGGCTCTCCCATTTCTTGACATGACAGTTATTATCACACCCGAAAACTTTATTGAATTTGGACATTTTCGTAAACCCATGCATACGACTAGATCTCTCAATTTTGCATATTTCACGGACCCAAGCCATAACTACAATGTTGTTTCCAACAAAATCAAACATATTTTTCGCCGTACGACCAATAAATTTCTTTTATCTCCTGAATTCGAATACACGCTAATTTATCAAGAATGGGTACCAATATATTTACTTGAAAAACAAATTGTTCACCATGCACTTAGGAAATTACCTCCATCCAAATTAAAACCTTCTAATTTTATTTGTCTATGTACTGCTCACAAGGTACATAACATCTTAGTAAATTGCTCGCCCCTAAGAGACTTATTCTCGTCTCAACAGTGTAACGGAACTTGAAACATTAACCATCCAAAAAATTACAAGCGATAAAAATGTAGGTTATCAAATGTAGGTTATCAAATTCTTGTAGTGAGCCTGAGTACCAAGCTAGTTACACAGGAATTACGAAACAGGAACTGAACAAAAGGATCTCGCCTTACAAATCAAACCAAAAATATAAAGATAAAAAATTCTCTGTTCCAGCATCAGATAACTTGAAAAATGGCCACATTATTTTTCAACAAAAAAATCGGAGCAACTCTCAATGAAGAAACTTTACGAATTCTTACATCCCCCACCCAAAAAAAAAACGGTTAATAATCATTTAATGCACACTAAAAAACAGTTTTCAGAGTTTATACCGATTCTTCCTTCAAAAACTAGGAATCGGGGCCAAACCCCATAAATAACCAACCATTCAATTCTACAAATTATTTCTTCCCTGCCTTCATTGGGGAGAGGTCTGTGCACCCTTCTTAGCTTCTGTGCTGACAGTGTTCATTTTAATCACTTTATTTTTGATCTCATACTGTGCGTTGCTGTGTCCATTATGGGGATCCATTCAAGTGCATTATGTTGACTTTGGAATCATTAGGAGCCGACCCAATGTCTTTTGTCATAACCTGAAAACCTCCACAAGCTAGGAAGACATCCTAATCCAGTTCTCCGTCCAACATTGGTTATGGGTGGATTACCTCAGCATACTTTTTTAATATTAGAACACAAGTCTCATGGTCGAAACAAAAAACTTGGAATTCCATTGTCAATAATCATTGCTCTGCAGTGTGAGATAGACGACGATCTCACACTGATGCATAGGAGCTTTGAATGATAAAGGAGCTATCAGTAGAGTAAATCATTGCTGCCATTAGGTGCAGCATAGGTTACATTGCTAATCTGGGAGCAACGGACTTGCATGGTCTTCGCCTGAAAAAGTCTCAGTGAGCAGCCCGGTATACATAGGCACAGTGCAGGGAGTAATACTCAACTCTGTTACTCGTATCATACATACATTAGGTCTACCAGAGTCTAGTCACTCAGACAACGCAATTGTCTGCAAGATGTCCTGTTGGATTTTTCGCGTAAGCCTTGGTGGGCGTCAATCAGTGGTGGGCATCAATCAATGAGTGTCAATCTATGTCTATCAGAAAAGTCGTCAATGTATGTGGCTTGAAAATTCACCACATGTAATTAAAAGTCCAGCAAAAGAATCCATCTGCCTGATTACTTCATTTGGTGTCGTAGTTGATTTAAAATCATGCTGTAGATTTATCAGTTCTTCCTGACCAAAAGGATCACTGAAGACGACATTCAAATCTTAAAATCAGCCTTCTTCGATAAAAAACTAAATGCGTAAAAAATGGGTCTAAACTAACTTTAGCAGAATAAACTGCACTTGTTCCATTGAAATAACACCTTTTAGAAGGTAAACACAAACTTATTAAGGCTTTGTTACATATTCTCAAAATACACTCATGGTGGTGCACGTACAGCGTTATTTTTTTCTACGATATATGCACTTGGTATGCTATGCTATATGTGAAGCAATTGTGGCTGGGACAAAACAAAAATGTATGATAATGTATTTGAACAAAGTACTTACCTGGCGTCGGGATTTTACTGCCTGGCCAGAGTGAATGTAATTCTTTATATTGATTACTTGTGTTAACTTCTTGCGTCTGTGAAAAAAATTTGTAACGGCAAACTCCAGGAGAGAAGCAAAGACCATTATCATGCAAGCAAACATCCAGATGTCGATTGCTTTGATGTCAGCAACAGCAGGAAGGTCTTTCTGAGCATTGTTAAACTGGGTAGCCAAAGTCAATAGTGAAGTTAAGCCTAAGGCAACTCTGGGAGCCGCAACTTCCACATCCAGCCAAAAGGAAATCCAGGAAAGTACTACGATCAGCATTGAAGGTATAAACAAGAGCATTATATGCTGCGTGTAGATGCGGTGAAAAATGAAGACATACTCGACACATTCTATCCATTGTGATTGAGAAACTTAACAGAGAGTGTAAAAAAACAAGAAAAAACGGCAATTTAGAAAAGTGTTTTTTTTTAAATTGATGACAAAGTATAAGTAATAGATTTCTATCTATATTTATTTTCATAAAGTAATATAATAGTTAAAGAATAAAGCACAACGTAAAGAGTAAACGAACTAAACACTAAAGACGACTGCCCCAACTGGGACTCGAACGCTGGTCTTCACACTGACTGGGCCGGACACTCTAACCTCTGTGCTACCGGGGAAGAACACAGGTACAGACTCCTGTAAGAGTTTGGTAGCTTTTCAGCCTTTCACAGGTCTCAAACTACGGTGAACCATCCTTTTCAGAGAGCTATGTGCCGTTTGATATGGCCTTGGTCGTCAATGATGTCTGAAAGTTGTTCTCCTCAAAAACAACCCATCCAACTTGAAAATCATGCAAGATAAACAATATAACTTTCGTAGTCGATTCTGTTATTGCATTTGGTGCATTTATTATCTAAATATTTATTATACTACTTATGGATGGTCATCTAGCCAAACATATTAGCATACCGACTCTCCTTAAGTCGTTCTGACTGTTGATCGTAACCCCCAACACTTTAAAGAGTATTCCACCTTCCTGGAAGCAAACGTCATTTTAGTAGCTGCCTTCTTCAGAACAATATGCACACCATCTTAGCTCACGTAAACTGTGATGCACCCTTGGAGTGTGTAGACATAATGATTGATGCTGAGTTAAAATACGAACTTCCACCGATTATCTCCTCTAGTGCCAGGAATACAGCCCCCCTCCCACCCCAATCACACAAAAAAAAAACACTGAAAACTTAGTCCAAGCGCTAAAGACGAGGTTTGCAAGTTTCCTGGGAATCCGAGAGAAATGAGCAAATCAGAGCCGAGTGGTCAGAGCTTTGCCCTAGCCGTGAAGGAAAAAATTCAAACTGCGAAATCTTAAAAAAGTCAGGTTGGTAGGGTGATACGACTTCAAACTCTCTCGCCAAGGAGATCAAGGCTCTGATAGCATGAATGTGGTTTACTCGTTTTCTCTTGGGTTCCCAGGAACCAAATTAATCTCGTTGTTACCTATTCCACTAAGTTTTCTGTGTTTTTGCTGGAGCGTGCATTCCTGGCACAAGATGGGTTAACTGAAATTTCATTCTTTTTTTTTTCCCTGATCAACTTACTTCTGCATCCTCTCAGTAATTACTTTGTTGCACACGATTGCATCCCCGATGCTAAAATAGATTAAAGGTCACCAGTGTGACCCACCATGTCAGTCTTGCTGTCCCACTCAATAAATGTCAGTCTTATAACTAGTTATAATACCCTACCAAAGCTACCAAAGTTTTTAGTTGCGATATTCTACCAATTCCAACTAATGGTTTCAGTTATTTATTAGGTTCCCATTTTTCGACTAATAAAAGAAATCACATCCCAGATCTGACGAAATTGTATTGATTATTCCTTTGACTATGGAACTGACACAAACGTTGTAGGAATTACTTTTATTCTACTGAACTTTGTCTTTCCTTTGTGATACGGTTTTTTTAAACTTTTGCACATATGTGTAACCAATGTAAATATTGCAGAAAGTTTGGCAGTGTGGTGGAAAAAATTGTACGAGTGATCCCTATGAGGCTGGAGCTTTGTGCTGTGCAAGGATTACTTTTCAGTTTCTCCTTGTGTCACAAATCTTGCGTGAGGTTCAATAAAACCGCGTCATGTTTTATTTGCATAGTTTAATTTAGATGCTAAAATAATGATAGTGGGCAATGTCAGATTGTTCAATAACTTTGCCAAGATAAACAATAAAGAATCAGTAGTTTAGTTAAATTTTGCATAAAAAGGAGAAATAATTCTTTACCTTAATTCGAAGTTCGGCTGCAGGCTTTAGTTTACTTGGTTACGGTTGTTAGGTAACGAAGCATGGATCTTTATTAACACGTCTGTAACTTATTTCAGGTGAACTTGTTATTGGGGATTTAGGTTAAGTCGTACTGATATGTAATTAGGTAGTAAGATTAGCGGTTTAAGAGGTCGCTGGATTGTAAATTGCTCGTGGTACACGTGGATGTGAAAGTTTTGTATTGTTAAACTTGTACTGCTAAATTTCGACTAAACTAAAATCTCTTCGTCGGCTGGCAGCGATCCAGTAGCATCTCCTCAAATGGCCTGCCTTCCTCTTTTTGGAGGGAAGAATTAACAAGAGGGTTAAGCCTAAAACGTAACCCTTTTTTTCTGCCCTTTGGGTTTAGGGTTACTTTTAAGCCCTTCGTATTGGTTGATTGTGCTCTGCCTTGTTTGCTACTTATCGTTTCGTTGCAGACGCCATGTGAAATCTCTTTTACCCTCACGAACTCAATTCCTCCCTAGACGTAAGTAGTGTAACGGCCGAAGAAAACATAGCCTTGCCATGTTAGTTAGCACGGTAATTGCTACACCTCGAAAGGCCATCGCATAGGAGGCTGCCTAGTTTTTAAGCCCCACCAAAACCCCAACCTAAATTAGTTCTTGTTCAATCTAATAACTTGCTCTCCCACTTTACTACTTTCTGGACACCTTGACTCAATTTGTTTTGCCAAGAAGACACCAAAACTTCTAAACCCTTTTACATGACCACTGTTAAGATTGTTCCCTCGTACCCCTCATACCTGGCAAATCTCGATCAGACTGCTAAAAGCAAAACCTTATAGTTAAAATTTTGCTACAAATTTGATTCCAGAGTAGAAGCCAAACAACACCCATTCGGTAGAGTAGTCAAACCGATTCAAACTTAGCCCCTTGACTCCGTGCCCGATACCCTGAGGGGCCAATTAAAAAAAATAAATCTCTTACATACGTAGGTCAGTTGTGAAACTCGTTCGTGAGTCCTCAAAGTTCTCATCACAAGACCTTGCCCAGTAGGCTGTGCCCTGGTCGCTTTGATCGGATTCCCAAGGAATGCTCACTAAGTTTGCATTTTAATTTTGGACTTAGTTTCTTGTGTTCATTCCCAACATGTACGTGATGGTAGTCAAGGGATCGATAACTATTTGACAGACACATGTATGATACGATATACACAATTACACATACGCAAAAAATCTAAAGTTTTAAAGAAGTGTGTCACATATACACATCTACAGTCTTTTAAACTTAGGCTATTTTTTCTTCCATTAACTCCTTGATTTCCAGCAACATGGCCGGTAGGCCGTTTTTTAGGTCTCGTCTGCATACAGCTCAATTGTGAGAATCGTTCATGCATCGTCTAGGTTTACACTCGGAAGCCTTTGACCACTGGGTCTTTTGTTGTTCCATTGGTCAGGTTCTCAGCTGCGAACACTTGGAAACCTCGTGTTGAAAGTTTTTGATTAGTTACTTTTATTCATCCCCTATTCGTACTAAAACCCGTAAAACCCGTGCCAAAACCCGTACTTGCTTGAAAACGTGTAGTATTCAGGCTCAAATCGTTGCAAAAAAAAGTACTTCTTTGTGTACCGTATTGGCTTTTAAATTTTTGAACCGTAATTTGCAACCCGTTATATTGTTTTGGGCTGATGGCATTTGGATGCTGCTAACTGAAAGCACTGATATGGCTTGTGGTCCCGACTGTTGTCAACAGAATGCAGCGTCATTCTTTCGCTAGCATGCATTGAGTAGATTATGATCGAGCCCAGCAATAATGCTATTATTTATAGGATAACAACCAAAAAGCGAGGGCATTGTAAAACAATATCACAAGAGCGAGCAAGCAAGGTTTTCGGTTGTTATCCATTTTGATGCCCATTGTCACTATAGAAAATCATGAGCGCCAATTCGAACCATACGATATGGGGTAATAAAATTGATCTGAAATGTGTACATATCGCCCGTCACACTCGCTGTCTTCCGGGAGATAGCCTTTGGGCATGGATAGCCTTTGAAATGCCCACCGTGTTGAGGCTTGGGGGGATGCCAGTGGCCCCTTGGCTTGTCCCAAGTGGCATTTTCATTTTCGCTCTGGCGTCCCTCCCGAAGGGTTCCACTCTACCAGCAAGGTACTTACAGGAATTCCGGAGGCTGTGTTCTCAGTACGCCGGTTATCAGCGGCTGTTTACTGATGGGTCGAAGTCAGACGCTGGCGTGGCTTGTGCTTGTGTTTGTAAGGGAGTGACGGTTGCCCACCGCCTTCCATCAGGCTATTCTGTGTTTTCTGCAGAGCTTTTGGCTCTCGGTTTGGCGGTGGAATGGATCCTTGGCCTTCAGGGCACGCATTTCATTATCTTTAGCGATTCCATGAGTGCCCTGGAGTCCTTGGCGAATTACAATCCTCGGAACCCCTTGACACAACGTGTCCAAGCTTTGCTTTCCCGCTTGCCTGGCCAGCGGAAAACCGTGCTTCTCTGCTGGATCCCGGGCCATGTTGGGATAGGTGGAAATGAGCAAGCGGATTCTGCAGCAAAAGGGGCCCTTTCTGGCCCTCTCGGAAGGGATCTCAGCCTTGTTCCCTCGGACGCTTTTCCAACTCTGCGTCTGAGGTTACACGCTTTTTGGCAAGCCTCGTGGGATGGACAGGACGGCAATAAATTACGAGCTATTAAAGGCACTGTTGAGGAATGGCACTCGGCGTGTCGCCGCAGTCGCCGTGAGGAGGTGGTGTTGGCCCGTTTGCGCATTGGTCACACTCGACTTACTCACTGTTTCCTTTTGCGGGGGGTTGACCCTCCTGAATGTTATTGGTGTCGGCGGCCACTTACGGTCCGCCACTTACTTGTTGATTGTCGCCATCTTGATGGTGTTCGTCGTCGTTTCCATCTTCCGCATGACATTGCGCGTCAGTTGGGTGATAAGTCTGTCCTCCTGTCCGGTGTTTTTCAATTTTTGCAGGAGGTACAGATGTATGACAAGATTTAGATTAGGGGTTTGAATAACATCTCTGTAATGTGTGGTGCAGTGGCAACCCGGACCACTGCACTGTGACTGAGGTTGGCGCTAATGACCAAGTTGTCGACGCGCCATTAAGCCTCAATTCCCCCCCCCCCCCCGTGAGAAATCGTAACAAACTAACTTACATTTAACTAACAAAGGCGTAATGCCAACACACAATGCAGAGTTATGCCACTCTTTTAACAAACAATGGTTAAACAATGCTTTAACGATTGTTGAACATATTGCCTCTTTCTTGCGGGTATTATATGAAAGACGGAGGCAATATGTTTAACAATCGATAAAGCATTGTTTAACCACCATCGCATCAGGTCACGATATTGTGCAAATCTAGTTATGAGGCAAAGAATTCGTCTGAGAAAAGATTCGTAGAAACTCATAGTAACTTTCTCTTTAGTCGGGGCTTGTTAAAATAATGATTTCGCAAATAGGATGTAATACTTTAATACGTTTAAATCTTCACAGATGCAAAAGTGACCAGAGCACATCATGGCTAAAAAATAACCCATTGATGAATCATACATACAATATTTCGTAATGAAAATACAGCGACAGACAGTTAAGTCTTACTGGTATATCGACTTACTTTCATCAGCACACTTCATATGTGTGACTCCACCAAGCCTAAACTCAGGAGGTACAGGAATGTGGGTGGTGTCTTCAAAAAATACTTCAGGAATCAATTGCATGGCACGCAGAGAAAGTTCTGCAAAAACGGAACAATCCAGTGAGAAGTACTGAACCAGTGTAGTAGCTGACTTCAACAAAGTTGGAATACTTTGAGAGAAATAACATTTACAGTTTTTAGTTTTGGGTAAGCATCACTACGCAAGCATATCTAAACTATTACAAGGCTCTTTTAGTATTTCACTGTAATTAAAAGCGGTGCTCTAAAAGTTATTCATGTTTTACAAAGCTTCTTTGATGATCTGTTAAAATTTCTATATAACCTAATATATAGGTTATATTGCTACAGCATCCCTACCAGACGTAACTTAGGTAAACATTGGGCATCCTAACGTAGTTTACTTTTTGTACTTTGTAAACTTAATTTTTCACAATGATATCCCTTCAACTTAATTTTTCACAATGATATCCCTTCGTTCCCAATAATAATTCTTTCGGTCCCAGTAGACATATTCCTTCCAAACATTTTCCTTTGTTCTTTGAGAATTTTTTGAGCTACAGAGCTACTAATTCAAATATGCACATCGTCAATACAAATTTAAACCATTTTACAAGGCTCCTTTTGTATTATCACTGTAACTAAATATGGTGTTTTAACAGTTATCATGTTGCAAATTTTCTTTGATGTTCTGTTAAAATTTCTATAGAACCTAATATATAGGTAATATTCTTACGGCATTCCTTCCACACACAACTTAGGTAAACATTGGGCGGGCTAGTTTTACTAACTGTACTTTGTAAACTTATTTTTTGTCCAATGACCATCACGACGGACCAATAATCTCTTCCTTTTTTAAGAATTGTTTGAGTTGAATATTATTGTTTGAGTTGCAGATGTTCGAATTCAAATGGTTTTGTACGTCGGGAAGTACACATTTTATCAATAGCTAACATGAAGAAAAAAAAATTTTCTGCTGAGAATTAGGCTATTTTTATTAAATCAGAAACTTCAGTTTTGATACAAACATAGTTCTTTCTTAATAA
Source organism: Lithobius niger (assembly GCA_023313725.1). Taxonomy (NCBI): domain Eukaryota; kingdom Metazoa; phylum Arthropoda; class Chilopoda; order Lithobiomorpha; family Lithobiidae; genus Lithobius; species Lithobius niger. The sequence goes on from JAHWFP010003120.1 coordinate 87,295, forward strand.
GCAATCATTCACTATTATTGCACGTGATATAAAAATTTCAGTTAATCCCCTGGTTATTAAATTGTACGAGGAGTGATTTACTGGCAGCTTTAACTTATATTTACAAGTTTCTTTCTCTAAATAAAAATTATTGCCACGCCTATGTGACTTGTATTTAGCGTAATTACATAAAAGTGAATAAATCATAGAGTTTTTATGTACATTTGTGCACTTTACTGGCTCTTACTTAATAGCATACAAACAAGTGCTTTTTATTTGTAATTATACAGTGTAAGACATAGTGCATTGCGTAGAAAAATCGGTAGGGAGCGTATTGTCTCCGGTCCTTGCGATCTCTTCACAGTCATGTATAGTAGAGGAGGTTTTGGAAGAAGGGCATTGCATTCGCTACTCTGACTTTTGTGCGGTCCATGTTACGTGGATCTGAGCAGCATCATAAGTGGTGAAAGTGTTGGGTAACACAAACAAACGCCATGGTTGAGTAACATTGTCTTCCTGCATCTTTTATGCCATATAATGACCGCAAGAGTTTGCGGGCATGGGGGCACCCCTACCAGGGATTGTAGAAGCTGGGGGGATGGACCACCAAAAACATGCGGTTGATTCACCCATAAAGATAAGCCATACGAATGAACGCAATGCGGATTTTGAAGCGTTTCATCGCAGCATTGGCGAAAAGGAGACACAATAAACTCGTCCATACAAAGGGCAAGGAGATTTCCACATAATCAAGACCTACTACCATGCAATTGGTATACACGACTAAACATAATTTAAATTTCTGGAGCCTTCCATCTTTATTATATTTTTTTCTGAATATCCATTTAGAATCATCACGCTAACCCCTTTTGGCTTATCACTGACATCTCAGACATGCACGTCAATAATGGATTTCAACTCACTCTCCGTGGCTTGGTTCCAGCAGACCACATCACTATCATTTGTGCTTCCCTGAACTTAGAGGGAAGAGTGAAGGTCCACTGCACTGTAAATGGCCCACCCATCCACAGTACAATACCTACGACCTGTAGGTCGCCTTAAGTGAAAACGTTGTTGTACCCTGTTAGGTAAGTGGGGCAAGAAACTTTGAGGTTGGAGGATATAGGAAACAAGGCCTTACAATGCCTCTCGTTTAATTCTGGCAAGGCACATGCAGTAGATAGGGACAATCCATTTCATGCTGATTGACAAATAGGCCTAGGAATTCTGACGGGCTTGTCCTGCCGTGATGAGGGCAATACTCCGGGTGTCATTTATCATCCAATGCAATGGTAGGCCAACGTTTTAATCCTTTCAATGACGTATGTTGATGGAGCAGATTTTCCAGCCGTTTGAGTGAGCAAGACAAATGGTTTCAAAGAAGCATGTGAAGCCAGCATGAGTTCGGGCAAACCCGTCTTTGTACGCTTGGTCAGAAAACACATATTGTGTTTGGAAGTGGCAGATAAACTGGAATTAAAAAATTCTGAGGTTGTTTGTGTCACCTAACGCACTTGCGACGTGGGTCAGGTCCACGTAAAACGGACCAAGAAACCACGTAAAACGGACGCAATGTTGCTTGTATGCCCACATCCGTAACATTCAGCACCTGAAACACAGAAGAAGCCAAGAAACCAGGAGGACATGCTTTTCTAGAAAGTTTATTGAACAAAACTATATTTGTAGCTCTGATACTAATAGTTTCATAGCCTTGTAAACACTCACATCACGGGGGCCCTCAGAAACTCAGATTTATTTAGAAATTTTGACGGCTGAAAGTGTCATTATTGAAGTCCAAAATAGACTTTTTCTCAGTTTGGCAAGTGTTTGTCTGCGACCCCTCTCTTAACGAACCTAAAAAAAATGTGTGACTACCCTACCCGCCCTCAAGAGGTCCAAAAATTCATAACATCCCCCCCCCCCCCCATCCAATTTTCTCAACCACCACTCCCCGGTGATAAACAATGACTGGTCCCTACTGTGGAAAAATCGGTAGCGAGCGTGTTGTCTCCAGTACGAGTATAGAAGTTGGTCAGTCGGAAGGAAGACGTTTCAGTCGCAATTATGACTTTTTTGAGGTTTGTTTTATGTGAATTCTGAGCTGCATTATAAGTGGTGAAGATGCCAGGCAACACAAACGCCATAATTGGTTAATTCCAATAATTCCTCACTTCCATACACAATATTTTTCTCAAGACCAACCTTAAAAGGCGAAGTTTTCTCTTTACTTGAGCAGACTTCACTTTCTTCTCTGAACCATTCAGCCTGAGACAATCAATCCGTTGTTTAGCAAACAGGAGAAAAGTCGGCCATAACGATTACGATGTACATTATTCAAATGATTAGAACGTTGGCTTACTCTAGCATTGGATGATAAACAGCATCCTGAGTATTGCACTCATCAGAGTTGAACAAGACCATCACAAGTCCCTGGGGCTTTATACCAATGGTGTTGACAAGACAAAATATTTTAAGCGAATGAGAAGAAAAAATGACGTAGGAGAGAGAAGTGAAGTAAAAAATAGAAAAATAAGCAAACATAAATGAGTTGGATTTAACGAAGATCAAGTGACAAAGTAGGAAAAAGACAGAACAACGTTTCCCGGCAACAACAATCAAACATTGGAGATGTCTCAAAGAAGGTCGGCGATATAGAACAATGCTGAGCATAAAAAAGCTCCATTTGTTAAGGATACAACACTGGCACAAAGGAGGTATGACATCGTGTGTCACACAAAACGCAATGTACAATAGTGGAAATAGGTTAATGACGTAACTACCTCTAACCAGTTGTGGGAGAGCTGAAACTGGGAAGCAATGAACACTAGTTATTTCTCCACACACTCCTTTCCCCAACTCACACACTGGTGGGAGGTCTTGTCTATTAGTGGTTAGTTAACTCAATGATTATTCTGAATAAATAATCACTATGGGTTAGCACAAAAATTATTTTACTACGTTGTAAAATTGGAAAAGTAAGAAGGAACAGTAATGATTCAGTATTAATGAATGAACAAACTGAAAATGAGATACATTTGTATATACATGGTGATTCAGAAAGGATGGACCAGTGCCCACCATTTCTACCCCATGTGCACGATCGAAATGACATTACGTGGATGTGTAGTAATGTGAGGGGACATCTGCACATTTGATCATGGCTGACCTTGCACCATCCGTTCAAGGTCATCACGACACTAACTTCTACACTGTACTTCCTATGCTACCAGTGTAAATTGGAAAGTTGCAGAGAACCATGAGCCAACGCTAAAGCAAAAAAAAAAAAAACAGAATGAAAATCAGACCATTAGGGTAGGAGTTAGTCTTAATATCTTCACTGCATGTCTTCAAGATGTCAAGCAGAGAAGGTGCTGTACCAATACGGGATACAGAAAGAAGTTTTCTTACCTAGGCAGAAAAGAAAGAATGACGTAGGTGTGGTTCTTTTTCCACAAATTTAGAAAGTGGTTTCCGGAAGCATGCATATGTTCATGTATGCATTTCAGGGGGGAGGGGGGATCTGTAAATGTGTCTTTGAGTGGGGAGGGGAGGGGCAAGACAGATTAATAGTTTTAGGCAATGTTTTTTATTTAAAGCAAAGGGAATTAGTTAAGATGATTTATTTTATTATCAGTCATGTCAAGCATGTATTGGAGGAGGGAAAGTATTTGTCCAAATGAGTGTTGCATGCTCACTTCCTTCCGCACATGCAGTAAACCTTTCCAACCTCTTCCTCCCCTTCCGCTGTGTGTAACTGAACGTATGCATGCTTCAGGAAACCACTTACTAATTTTGTGGAAAACGCATCACACGTTTCTGCCTAGTTAAGATAACCTCTCTCTATATCCCGTATTGGTACGGCGCTTTCTCTGCTAGACATCCAGAAGACATGCAGTGAAGCTATTAAGACTAACTTCTTTGAAGGATAACTCCTACCCTAATGGTCTGATTTTCATTCTGTTTTATTTTTGCTTTAGCGTTGGCTCACGGTTCTCTACTACTTACCAATTTACACTAGTAGCGCAGGAAGTACGATGTAGAAGTGGTGTCGTGATGGCCTTGAACGGATGGTGCAAGCTCAGGCATGATCACATGTGCATCTGGCCCCCTCACCATACTACACATCCAAGTAATGTCATTTCGATCGAGCACATGAGGGAGAAACGGTGGGCACTGGTCCATCCTTTCTGAATTACCCTGTATATGTTGTTTGCACAAAATTTGAAGCCTTCGCTACACTGTCATAAAATCTGTAGTCAAACTTACTGTCGTGCAGGTATCACTAATAAGTGTTTTACATTGTGGGATTGGCGTACTAAAGTGTGGGCCTTCAAAGGTTTTGTGAGTACGTGACCCCTGTTTGGTCGCCGCATTTGGTGGGAGATATTGACCTACTTGAAGCAATCCAGCGCAGATTAGCAAGCGACTGCCTGGCTTCCGTGATTTAAACTACTCGGAACGGCCGTCAATGACTGGCATATAATTGCTCGAGCTACGTCGCATTAATTTTGATATAATGCTGACTTTTAAGATTCTACATGGTCTTTGTGATGTGAGCCCTCCTTTCTTCGATTTGGCTTCTAACCTGTTTGGTACTCGTGGCCACACATGGAAGCTTGCTCTTTTAAATTTCTTCTTGTTCTTGTGGTCCACTTTTGGAACGCCCTAACTGAAGGTACCGTTAACCAGTCCATAGTGCGGGGGTTTCGCCGCTCGCTTGCAACAGAATAGTCTGCCCTATTTAAAATGCCCGTTTTAGGCTGCAGTATTAGAGATTCAGAGCCCTTCCGTAGTCCTACCACCATAACTTGGTAAACTGTATTTTTAAAAGAAGGAACAATTTTAATGGGGACATAGATTGAATTGTGGGTAAAACTTGACTAATCAATCACCAGTGATGGGCCTGGTGATACCTTGCATGTGTAATGTTTAGACTGAGCGGAGCATGCCAGGCTATTGATTGACTATGGTTGGGTAGCCTGAGTGTCTGTGTACAAGGTGGACGAGCCACAAAACAGGTGTTCCTGACCCAACTCAAACAAAAGTTCTTTAAGCCACTTTCGAACTTTGGCGCAATCGGTGAGGACAATCAGCTCGGCCTCTGAACTGCTAAGGGCAATCATATTTTGTTTAATACTATTCCAGTTGATAAGAGACCCTATAGCTTTTACCATCTGGCCAGAGAACCCAAGATAGTCTCTAAACATACACCATGTGGCACCCGATTACCCGGCAGGAGCCACGTTAGCCAGTCAAGGAAAGAACGGCACAATCCGCTTTGCCATCCAGTGTAGTCGTGTGGGAGCAGCACTACAGTCAGACAAGTCCACAAAGCTGTGGCTAATGTCGGGAAGAACCACACTAACTAGAAACAAAAGACACAATGAGGGACTGGTACTTAGTGACGTCAGAAAGGGTAAATCGTGGTGCTCATCGATGTTTTGCGTAACTAAGCAATTGGGTACATATATTTACTCTTATTCACACCAAACACATTTTTCTATATAAGTAATTGACTATAAATAAAATAAACGGCAACTACAGTACAGTGTGGAAATACTGGACAGAACGGTTAAATGTAATAGTTAAACAATTATTACATTTACAGTTACATGAAAATTTTACTGCCTACGAAAATGTTTTGAAAGCAAGGAATTAAATTTTAAAAACTTTTTTGCAATTTTTTTTCACCTTTTGACTCAAAAAACTGTGGAAGTGGAAAAACTTCTGAACAAAACTTCTCCCACATTGTAAATTAAAATACATAATAAATTATGCTTTCCTCCTCCCACTCCCTTCCCACCACGACTAAATAAGACGTCCTTCTCCTCCTATAAACTTCTAATTAAACAAATTCAAATTGATTTTGACTGCTGTTGTTTTAAAATGCGTCTATGATCTATTACTACAGCCTTTTCCAAACGTTTTCTCCTCGAAATCTAATCGGACAAATAATTAGCATCCTGAATGCAAAATAAACAAGATACAATAATTGTTTTAAACTGCAAAACTAACTGTTCAAGAGCGTTTTCTTGCTGCCCGAATTCCTAGCAGAAATCGGTTTTCTGCCTTCAATAATTTATCCCATGGAAATAGGTTGGTCAGCTTATCAAGTCCAAGCCACACCTCTCTTACCTGAACTTCCCCTCCAGTTCGGTCTATACTTGAGGTAGAACAAAGTATATTGAACTCCCTGGAATATTATACTTTATTCCAGAAGAAGATCCAGAATCATGGCATGCAGGAATCATTTTATTTCCTGCACTTTAGATCTTTGTTGCATTTAGTTAGGGCCGTCAGCTCAGCCTCCATAGCTGCTCAAGGCCGCTATTATTTTAATGCTCTTCCAGGTGTTGACAGTCCCCACGACTTTTAACCATGTATCCAGAGAACTCACGAGAGACATTGGTTCCACAGCACGCGTCTGAGTACCTGGTGGGAGCCTCGTCAGCCATCCCGATGATATAATACCCTAAAAACTCTGGTGTCCTTCAAGTACTGCACAACCCGCTTCACACCTGCTCAGTGTTGTTCTGTGGGAGCAGAATGGTAGCGAGACAGGTTTACACCACTATGGCTGATGTCGGTTCCAGGCTCAATAACTAGAAACATAAGTGACCCTGTGAGCCCTGGTACTTAGTTACGTCATAAGGGAGTGATTTCAGGCACTCATTAATGTTTTAGGTTTCATAGACGGGGTTTTAACAATTTTATAATGCACCATGTCATGGGACTTCAGAATCTTTAATATATTTGCACTGGGAAATGTAAATGCCAGTGCGCTCCAGCTCCATAAGGAACCCAGGTATAAGGTGTTACTAGTTTCTAGGATAGTAATGTGTTTCCCTATATAGATGAAGACCTGGTATATGAAGTGGTCAGCACCACAGAAACACATGACGTCTACGTTTCTTCCCAAAAAGAGTTGCATTTGACCATTAGTGTTGAAATAAACACAGGGCTCCCATTTGCTATGAGAGAGTTGTGCATCTGTTATTGCCATGGTTATGCACCATTGTCTTCCAGCCTGATTTAAGCCGTACAACGACCACAGGAGTTCACAATATCTATTGGCGCCCCCTTCTGGGTTTATTGAAACAGGGACGGGCTAGCCGAAACAACATTTCCCAGTCGGTTTCCGGTCAATTCCAGGCTGTGGAGATCGGACCTACTGAATGTCTGTGGTGCGGACTTCGAAGCGTGTTCATGCATAGCATCATACGCAAGCAGGAGACGTAATGAATTTGTCTGTGTAACGGGCAAGGAGATTTTACCATACTCAAGGACTGCTGTCGCTGAATTACTGCACGAAACTGAAGTGAGCTTTACATTTCTGATGCGTGCTTTATTTCACCAATGACTGGAGACTTCGATCTTTGTTATTCCAAATGCGAATATCCATTTGGAATTCATTGCTCTCACCCCTTCTGGCTTATCTATGCCATCCCAAATATGTATGTTATTAAGGATTCAATTCATTTTCCATGGTTTGATTCCAGTAGGCTAAATCACTATCAAATTGTGCTTTCCTGAATGAAAAGGGAAATGGGATTGAAACTCAATAGGGCATCGACAGCGAGGTCATTAGTGCCAACCTCAGTCACAATGCAGTTACCCGGGATGCCACTGTGCCACATATTAAAGACATGTTAACCAAACCCGAAATTCAAATTTTGTAGTATATATTTACCACTTGCAAAAACTAAAGAACCCTGTACAGAAGGACCGAATCATCGCCTAATTGACATGCTATGTCTCATGGAAGGTGGAAACGGCGACGGACATCTTCAATGTTAACAATCAGCAAGACAGTGACGGACCGTGAGAGGCCCGTGACATCAACGACATTCAGGAGAGGTAACTCCCCTTAAAAGTAAGCAATGAGTAAGTTGGTGCGACCAATATGCAAATGGATTCACACCATCTTTTCCTGGTGACTGCAGCAACAAAGTGAGTGTCAATCCTGGATAGTGCCTATAATAGCCTGCAACTTATTGCCATCTTGTTTGTCCCACAAGGCTTGCCTAGCAGCAAGAACTCTCAGATGTAGAGCAGGAAAGGGGTAGGGACCCTCTTTTTGCAGTATCAACTTGCTTATTCCTATAGCTATCCCAACATGACCCGGGATCCCCCAGAAATCACTGTTATCGGCTGTCCAGGCAAGCGGGAAAACAAAGCTTGGTTTTGCGGTTTCAAAGAGTTCTGAGGGTTGTATATAAAAAAATGACTCCATGGCACTCATGGATCACTGAAGATGATAAAATTCATACTCCAAAGCTCAAGCACTCCATTCTACAGCCAGAACGAGTGCCAGAAGATTTGCTGTAAACACATATTAGCGTGATGGAAGGTGATGGAAAACAGTCATCCCCTTATGAACACAAGCACATGCCATGCCAACTTCTGACTTCAACCCATCAGCGAAAAGCCACCGATAACCAGCTTACTGATAATAGAGCCGCCAGAATTCCTGCAAGTAACTTGCTCGTGAAGTGGAACTTTTTTGGCAGGGATGCCAGGCAAAATGTGAAAATGCCACTTGGGACATGGCATGCGGCCACTGACAACTCCTCATGTCTCAAGACGTGGAGCATTTCAAAGGCTATCCCCTGACAGGACTGCAGAAGCCTATCGTGGACATCACAAAGCAGGACTGGATAACACAGCACGCAATCACACAGCATACTGAATTACTAGCTGCTCGGTGAAGTATCAAAGGTGGCGCTGATGCTCCCCCTCTAAGAGGTACACTGTGTCCAACTTTTGGATAGTGTTGAGTCACCAGCTGAACCATAAACCATGCACACAGAATCAGTTTGCTGTGGACAAGAACACCATAGTGGCACAGCATGGCAGTGCGATCTTTTTTCTTTAAGTTGGCACAAGTGTAGAAGCCAGGACAACCTAGAATGGAACACCAGACCCAGGAAATCTGCCTGGGGAGCTCAATAGGAATCTGTGTTTGTCCAAGTGCAGGCAAGGATCTGGTTGCAGTGTTCATTGACGGCAGAAGTGGACACACACTGTTTTTGTCAGGAGACATTACTGAATGCAATCTCTGGACTTGCGAACTGCCAGCTTTAGCTGCTGCTCACAGGTCTGCATACGAGCCGTCTGAAAGTGAAGGCCAAATTCATCAACAAATAATGACTGGACAACAGCGGCTAGAGGAAAGATTAGCATTAGGATCTAATGCACTGTACCATGTAAGCCCACCCATCCATGGTACAGTATTTACGTCCTTTATGTGTTAAGCAGAAACGTCGTTGTACCGTGTTAGTTAAATAGCGCAAAGAAGCTCTGGGGCTGGGGCGGCATTAGAGTTTTCAAGAGGCATTACACATTCAATACAATCCTACCATTCATCCTGAGTGTCCTTACAATGCTTCTCACTTAATTCAGGCATGGAGCATGCAGTAGGCAGGACAACAAGTTGGGCATAAATGTTTGGTTAGGCAATAGGCACATTCAACTCCCCCTCTAAGGGGTACACTGTTTCATGAGTGTTAACAAGATTAGGCTGCTAAGCCTACACTAAAATCCTCCTTTAAGGGGCGCAGGCTTACAGATATCACAGTTTGAGTGGACGGTCGATACATTGCAACACTCGAATCCCTCTCTAAGGTGCAAGAGAGGGATCAGTACAAAACCCTACAAGGGTTAGGCTTTGCCATGCTGGGTCCATCACACAGCGTTTTGGGCGCAGCCAGTATAGGGGAAACATCAAATTGAGAACTTCAAAATGAGAAGAAAGAAGGGCTACATGCTTCATGGAGGTTACTGAATTGGGGTATCCAAACACAATGATGCACTTGCCCAGGCGGTAAGCTTGTTCAAGCTCATGGTAAACTCCTTCTACATCGTATGGCACATCAATACATAAATCAACATGAAATAGAATGTTATTTCTAATACTGAGCATTGCTAGATTGTGAGATTTAAGACAACTAACGCCACACACACCTTGGGGTCTTAAGGTAGAGTTGTAGCCACTGTTTAGCAAACGGAGGCCTGACTGAAGGTTCTTGCAGGCTTGAGGTAATTCTACAATATTTTCAGGATTACTTGGCGATCTTGAGGCTGTCCTTTACGGTTAAAACTGGTGACTTTATTGTCACTTAATCATATAAAAACGCATGATTTCGCTGCGAAATCATGCAAAAAATGCAGGTTTCACCCAGAGCCACAATCCTGCCGCACACTTTGCTTACATAAGGAGTGGTCTCTGGGTTTAGTTGAAAACATCAAGTAGTCGATTCAAAACAGGTTTGGTCCTCAAAACTCTCAAAGCCATAAACGTCATGGTCTTAGCGTAAAAAGGCGATTTGATCTGTACTGCTCTATTTGCTCTGTTGCTGGTACGCTGAGATGGTTTTATGTAATTGGCATGTTGTGATCTGTCAGTAGCAGGAAATCTGCTGCTGAGTTTTGGAGCAGTGCTTGCTGTTGTGGGTCATTCCAGATATACCCGAAACAAAACAAGCATCTCGAGCCGAGTGGAAACAATAAAGGATCTATGCGGTTGCAGTCGACAAAGGTGTTATTCTGACCTAAATGTGGATGCAGGAGGGTATGTTTACGTTGTCGTCTCCCGTCTTGCTTTCTGGATTTTGATACATCGCTCTGGCTATGGATAGTGCCAGGGTTTAGCGATCATTGACATGTCCAACCGTCATTCTCTGGGTCCCCATCTAACTTGTCACTTGTCTTGATCTTCGGTGAAAGAATAAAAGGAAAGAAGGAAATGAAGATGAGGAGTGGTCAGTCAGGGACAGGCACATGGGGCGTATTGCTACCAAGTGTGAAAAAATGGGTAGCAACCACCTAGTCTCCAGTCCTTATGTAAAAGAGTCTGAAACACTACTACTGTTTTTTAACTATCAATAAACGTGATTGGATTGAATCCTTCAGAATTAGAATCTACTGACAGTCTTCAGTATCATAAAAAATGGTAAATATCTACTGGTTATCAGGTTTCATAAGCTTTCCAAACGGATGGCAAAACTTAATCACCTGACTTGAAATTTGCAGGTTAAACAGAAAACCGGCAAGGATTCTTCATCTGCCACAGTTGTGCCCCGTCATCGATACATCAACTTTGGGATAATCGATTTGATCGTTTGCTCCAGAGTTTGTAAGGTGTCACTATTCAAGTGACATTTATCTAAAATACTTACTCAACAAAACTTGCATCGTACAGTTTTGCACATCAAAGGGATATCGCTTCAAAGAAAATGTGCAGAGGTAAGTGCTAACTCGTCTGAAATAAAAGAACTTAGTGTTATGAGGAGTTTGTACTATTTCAGTCGTGGCACTGGCATTAAATCAGGCAATTTTGTTTTAATGAAGATATTGGTTTAATGCCATTTGGAAGGTTTTTCGTTTGCCTGATCAAATAGAGCATTTAGAACAAACCACCAGGTTAGAATCTTCAAGAAAGGGCTTCAGAAATTGAAACTGACAACCTTACTGATTGAAAGCTGAATCGTATAGCCAGATATTAGTTAGAACTCACAAAAATTATATAAAGACAAAAGAAAATTAATCACAATGTAACAATTTTTCGGGAATGTTTAATAAAAAAATAACAGGTATAGAAAGATATAACACTGTTACTGTGCACGTCATAAAACTAAAACTACTCACCATATTTAACATCAAAGTATGATGGGGAAAAAGCACACATCCAATGAATTGGCACTGGGCAGAATCATGCCACAGCTGAATCATAGAGTCCGCAGTTGAATTTCATGTCCGTATCTTATCAAAGACCTAGATGCCTTTGAAAATATCTGTAGATGCTTTACTAAAAAAGTACACTGTTGGTCGACATAATCATATGATCAGTTCCTTTTGTTTTTAAAGGTGCCTTCTGTATGCTGGCATTTTAGATGCGTTAGTATTATTTCTCTATACAAAATTCTACGGCATAATTATTGCAAATCCGACCTTAAAGATAAATTTCAAATACCGACTTTTGCAATAACACGCAGCCATCCTTACAAATTAGTGAAGCTTATTAAACTGTATTAGAATAGTATTCTGAGTATATTTTATTTTGAAATTGATGGGGGGGGGAGTGAGGCTTAATGGCGCGTCGACAACTTGGTCATTAGCGCCAACCTTAGTCACAGTGCAGTGGTCCGGGTTGCCACTGCACCACACATTACAGAGATGTTATCCAAACCCCTAATCTAAATCTTGTCATACATCTGTTCCTCCTGCAAAAATTGAAAAACACCGGACAGGAGGACAGACTTATCGCCCAACTGACGTGCAATGTCATGCGGAAGATGGAACCGACGACGAACACCATCAAGATGGCGACAATCAACAAGTAAGTGCCGGACCGTAAGTGGCCGTCGACACCAAGAACATTCAGGAGGGTCAACCCCCCGCAAAAGGAAACAGTGAGTAAGTCGGGTGTGACCAATTCGCAAACGGGCCAACACAACCTTCTCACGGCGACTGCGGCGACAAGCCGAGTGCCACTCCTCGACAGTGCTTTTAATATAAAATTATATAGAAATTGATGGAATATAGTTATTTATTTTTATTTATTTATAGTTTTGAGAATGTAGAAATTGGAGTGTATATTATTTGGAATAATAATATTATATGAGTATGCATAAGCATATAAAAGTATATTTAAATTTTGCTTTTGAGCATGAATTTTTGACAAACTCTGCATGTTACCATTGTTCATCCAAAAATAATTATTTCACAATTTTCCCCATATTGAGGTAAACTGCAAGCGGGAAAAGGGAAAATGTCTTTCGAATATCTTATTTTATAAAATTTCTCTGACAACAGCATGTTACTGGTACGAAATTAAATTGTAACTTTAACCACACAGAGGTAGACTGCAAACTTTACTAGCTTTTATAAAATTTATAACTATATGATTCATTTTAATTATTTATCTGTTAACGTTCATATAGTTTATTTTGTGCAGCTTGAAAATTTGCCATCTTAATCATTAAAAACTTACGGTCGGTATATATATATATATGTAGGTATATATGTACCTCTTCTCCTCTTGAAGTAGGAGGGCTAAAAATATGAAAAAGGTGTCAAAAGACAGGAAATTAATCCGGATTTCGCGTAGGCGTATTTTCGTAGTTCTAGGTAACATTTTTCCCATCGAAAAAAGCGAAAAAACCCCTTTGGACCATTGTTGAAACGAATTTTTCGAAGTTGATTGTTAGTTTCGGAACATCACATCTTCCTGCTGTACGGATGGTCCACAATTGTTGCGCCACGTGGGAGGCGCGTGGTCCAGTAGTGTTGTCAGTAGGATTACGGCTGGCAATGATAACAGCCGTCATTCAAGAATGAGGCACGTGCAGCTCGCTAAGGGACGACTGTTGGAGTTGCATTTTGGAAATTTCAAATACAAACTACCTATTTAGCCTTACATCTAAATGAAATTACGTAAAGCTACGAAACGATTAATGGTAAATTAAGCATATTTAAACAAAATATATTGATAACAAAATGGTAAAAAAAATGTTTCCACGTTTGCATTTGTAAAACATCGACGTTCGATCAATAGTGTGCTATTAGCTGGTGCTCTACTCAGCAATAGTCCAGCCTAATAGCGGTAAAAACGAATAGTTTCTAGGTACGATTTCGCCTTGCACGAAATCTTTTATATTAGCCAAAAATTATAGGCGACATGTGGTTGCTGTTTCAAAGCAGCACACGTAGCGGGGAAGAAGATGGGTTTTAAGTAAAAAATCTTAAAATTTGTGAAACAAGGAAACCCGTGTACAGTCTTCAAAATTTATTTAAATAAAAAACATTCTATACCAAGAGCGGCACAAGGAGTATGAATGATAAAATTACGAAGCATTTTAGTTCAAGCATGCAGCAACTCGCGTGCTACAGCGTTGAAACGGCATTGCAACGCGGATGGATAAGGCTGCTTCAAGCCAAGGCCGACTGGGGAAGAAATCCCGTGTCTCGCCTCCTGGCTCATTGTCTGTTTAGGTGCTTGCCAGAAAGGCGATAGCTTCTTCAAGCCAAGACCGACTGTGTACAAATCGCATACCTAACCTCCTGGCTCAATAACAGTACAATCGTGTGCCGAAAAGGGAATGGCTCCTTCAAGCCAAGGCCGACTGGGCTACAAATCGCGTGCCTCACCTCCTGGTTCATTGGCAGGTTAGGCGCACGCCAGAAAGGGGATAGTTTCTTCAAGCTAAGGCCGACAGGATACGAATCGCATGTTTCGCCTTAAGAAGCGCACGTAGCTCTTTGGTGGCCAGACCGTTGGACTGATTTATGGTTATCATTTATTTATCAACTAAGCCTAACGTCTGCAAGGCTGCAAGAGTAGTTTTGCAGTGAATTTGTGAAACAGTGTCTTGGCGAAGATCAGCGTAGTAGCACCATAGTATGATGCAGGGTGGAAGAAGAGAGAGAAGGTGGATCAACTGCTTGCCAGAAAGTGAAGCGATAAAGATACGTTTCACTGCTTGGCCGCTAGATGGAGTTACGGTCGAAAGGGGCTAAATTCTAATTCTACAAGCCGGCCGCGTGCTATTTTCAAGAGCCTTTGCCTTTTTTTTCTGATTGTTTACGGTTGAAAAACTTAGGCTAAATGGTTTTGTAGGATACAATCGTAATTTGTCACCACGTATTAACCACGTTACACATGTTTTTTTTGTTTTTTTTAACTCTGCTAAGGTAGATAACGTGGACGCGTGACGGCACATACAGCAAATCTTTTGACTTGTTTTTGCGTTCTTGTTGATTACGCTAGAATTGCAATAAACAGGACGGACGGAAAGCCATCAGTATTTATTTAGTATTCGAAGCTTGAAGCCGATTTGAAACGATAATACTTTAAGGTATGTTAAACTTCGTCAATTGAAACCAAGCTAGAATACATTGGAACAAGTAAAGTTAATTAACACAGATGCACTTGTAGTATTATTCGAAAGTACTTGTTATCAACTGGCAGCGGCGTAACTACTAACGGGGGAAAGTGTGCGTGTGTGGGGGGGGGGGGAACTACCCCAAGAATGCAGCGAAGGGTGTAAAATACGAAAAAATTCCACTTAACTGCTATTTTCTTCAAAGGTTTTTTTTTTTTGGCGCCATACGTTACGCAAAATAATCTTACATTACAAATAAAGTGGTCGTACGTTTTCTGCCAGGGGCCTTACCAGAAAGTCATGCATATGAATGCCTGCACTTTAAAACCACGCAGGACGGGAAATAGCTCCCTTATTTTCGGCCCTGTATGGGTTCAAGTGGGGGCATTCATATGCCTAAATACCTACATATGCGAAACTATATGCGATTGTCCCCCACCCCTCACAGAAAAAAAATGTATGCATACAAATGCCCGCACTTTTAATCCATGCAGAGCCGAAAATATGGAGGGCTCACAATTCGCCCCCCCCACCCCCCTCAGAAAAAATGTATGCATACAAAAACCATGCAAAGCCGTGCATATGGAGGGTCCACACTTTCGCTTTCTCCCAAGAAAAAAATAAAATGGTCATTCATTTTCGGGCATGGGGATGTGAAAATCCGCCCTCCCCAGAAACAAAAAACTATATTTGCGCATACGAAATGCCCGTACTTTTGAACTATGCATGTCCGAAAAAATAAAGAGGGGGGGGACTGCGGGTTTCGCCCCCTCCCCCCCCCCCGTATTTTTCCGGGCATGCACGGCGTAAAAGTCCGGGCATTAGTTTATGTAAATAATTTTTTCTGGGTAATGCGAAATTTTAGACCTCCCCCCCCCAGCCAGAAATGTACGATCGCTTTATTTATTCTTTTTCTTTGGGGGGGGGGGAGAAATTTAAGCTTCCCCCTCAAGAAAATGTGTATGCTTTCGATTGCCAGCACCTTTAACCATGTAGGGTCGAAAAAAGGGGGAATAGCAACCCTCCCCATTTTCGTCACAAGCATTCGTATGCATAAATATATATATTTTTTTGGGGGGGAGGGAATTTTAGCCCTCTCTTCCCGACTAGAAAACGTGCGACCACTTTAATTGTACAGTACGGTTACTTTTTTTGCTTTGCGTAATGTATGGTGCCATAAAAAAATCGTTGAAGAAACAGCAAATAAAATAGTTTTATTTCGTATATTTTTACGCCTCTTTGCCTTTTTCTTGGGAGGTAGTCCCCCCACCCTGCAGATTGTATTTATGCCACAACCAGTAGATAATAGAAACTTTCGAATAATACAAGAACATAAAAACAAGTTAATAGATTATTTGTTCCGTGTGTCGTTGTGTCCCAATGTATCTGTCTTAGAATAATTAAAAAGCGTAACAAAAATATGTATTACGTGGTAAATACGTGATTAAACAATCACAAGTGTATGCTTCAAAAACATTGAAGTTTTTCAACCGTAAACCATCAGAAAAAAAAGGTAAAGGCTGCTGAAAACAGCACGCGCCCGGCTTGTAGCATTCGATTTTAGCCCCTCTCGACCGTAACTCTATCTAGCGGCCAAGCGGTGAAACGTATCTTTATCGCTTCACTTTCATACCACACGCGAGCAAGCAGTCGATCCACCTTCTGTCTCTCTTCTTCCACCCTGGTATGATGGATGAGGGGAGGGGGATTGAGGCTTAATGGCGCGTCGACAACTTGGTCATTAGCGCCAACCTCAGTCACAGTGCAGTGTTCCGGGTTGCCACTGCACCACACATTACAGAGATGTTATTCAAACCCCTTATCTAAATCTTGTCATACATCTGTACCTCCTGAAAAAATTGAAAAACACCGGACAGGAGGACAGACTTATCGCCCAACTGACGCGCAATGTCATGCGGAAGATGGAAACGACGACGAACACCATCAAGATGGCGACAATCAACAAGTAAGTGCCGAACCGTAAGTGGCCGTCGACACCAATAACATTCAGGAGGGTCAACCCCCCGCAAAACGAAATAGTGAGTAAGTCGGGTGTGACCAATTTGCAAACGGGCCAACACAACCTCCTCACGGCGACTGCGGCGGCACGCCGAGTGCCACTCCTCGACAGTGCCTTTAATGGCCCGTAATTTATTACCGTCCTGTCTGTCCCACAAGGTTTGCCAAAAAGCGTGTAACCTCAGATGCAGAGTTGGAAAGGCTTCTGAGGGAACAAGGCTGAGATCCCTACCAAGAGGGCCAGAAAGGGACCCTTTTGCAGCAGAATCAGCTTGTTCATTCCCTGCTATCCCAACATGGCCCGGGATCCAGCAGAAAAGCACGGTTTTCCGCTGGCCAGGCAAGCGGGAAAGCAAAGCTTGGACACGTTGTGTCAAGGGGTTCCGAGGATTGTAATTCGCCAAGGACTCCAGGGCACTCATGGAATCACTAAAGATAATGAAATGCGTGCCCTGAAGGTCAAGGATCCATTCCACTGCCAAACCAAGAGCCAAAAGCTCTACAGAGAATACAGAATAGCCTGATGGAAGGCGATGGGCAACCGTTACTCCCTTACACACACAAGCACACGCCACGCCAATCTCTGACTTCGATCCATCAGTAAACAGGCGCTGATGACCGGCGTACTGAGAACTCAGCCGCTGGAACTCCTGTAAGTACCTTGCTGGTAGAGTGGAACCCTTCGGGAGGGACGCCAGAGTAAAAATGAAACTGCCACCTGGGACAAGCCAAGGGGCAACTGGCATTCTCCCAAGCCTCAAGACGCAGGGCAGTTCAAAGGCTATCTCCTGACAGGACTGCTGGAGCCTATCGCGGAAATCACCCTTACCCACCCTGCGTCTACCGACTCGCAAGTCTGGCCCAAAAACCATGGACCAAGCAGGACTGGATTGCACAGCACGCAAACGCACAGCATACTGAATGGCAAGCTGTCGCCGACGAATGGCCAAAGGTGGCTCCGAGGCCTCAGCATAAAGGCTGGCCACTGGAGATGTTCGAAATGCCCCAGTCGCCACACGCAGGCCACTGTGATGCACAGTGTCCAACATCTGGAGAGTGGAGTCACTAGCCGAATCATAGACCATACACGCATAATCAAGTTTGCTGCGGACAAGGGCTCGGTAGAGGCGCAACATGGCAGTGCGATCGGCACCCCATGAAGTGCCCGACAGGACCCGCAAGATGTTAAGCGCCCGCAAAGCCTTGTCTTTAAGCTGACGCAAGTGTGGAAGCCAAGATAACCTGGAATCGAACACCAGACCCAGGAAACGTGCCTGTGGGACAACAGGAATTTGTGCCTGTCCCAAGTACAGGCAAGGATCCGGGTGCAGTGTTCGTTGGCGGCAAAAGTGGATGCACACAGTCTTGTCCGGAGAAAATCGGAAACCATTACGTACCGCCCAGGTCTGGACTTTGTTAATTGCCAGCTGTAGCTGCCGCTCACAGGTCTGCATGCGAGCTGCCCGAAAGCGCAGGCCGAAGTCATCGACAAACAATGACTGGGGAACAGCAGCTTGCTGAGCAATGGGGTTGATCCCTATAGCAAACAAGATGACACTAAGAACACCTCCTTGAGGTATACCATTCTCCAAGACAAACGGGCGGGAAAGAGTCGCCCCGACACGAACGCGAAAAGAACAGCCTGAGAGGTAAGCAGAAAGCAACAGTGGCATCTGTCCCCTCAAGCCATAGTTATAGAGATTACGGAGAATCCCATAACGCCACGTCGTATCATACGCCTTCTCCAAGTCAAAGAAAACCTGAACCAGATGTTGACGCAGGCGAAAAGCCTCCCTCACATCCGATTCAAGGGCAACCAGATGATCGATGGTTGACCGAAACCGTCGAAAGCCGCACTGGGACGCAGATAAGAATCCCCGTGATTCCAGCACCCAGACCAACCTCTCACCGACCATCCGTTCCATAAGTTTACAGACACAGCTAGTCAGAGCGATTGGGCGATAACTGGAAGGAGCAATAGGGTCTTTGCCCAGTTTCACTATCGGGATGACCACTGCTGTCCTCCACGCTGCCGGAACAGAGCCTTCTGCCCACACACGGTTGAACATCTCCAGCAAGAACTGCTGGGAGGCAAGAGGCAGATGTTTCAACAGCTGATAGTGAACATCATCAGGCCCTGGAGCGGAGTCATGCGACTTGGACAAAGCTGAAACAAATTCCTGCCTGGTGAACGGTAAATTGTACTCCTCTAGCCCGTCAGAGCGAAAGTCTAGAGGGTGAGCTTCTTCACTACACTTTATTCTGAGGAAACCAGGATCATAATGGTTATCACTCGAGACCTGCGCAAACGCAGACGCAAGACAGTCGGCGATATCCGGCACAGAAGAGATCACGGTATTCGCCACCTTCAACTGTGAAACCGGGGAAGGCACGGTCTTCCCCGAGATCTGGCGCACCTTCCGCCACACCTGCTGAGAAGGCGTGGAGCGCGTGATCGACGAAACATAAACTGCCCACGAAGCACGTCTAGCCTCACGGATGACAAACCTGGCACGGGCACGACAGCGCTTAAAGGCTACAAAGTTGTCAGCAGTTGGGCTGACTGTAAATGCACGCAACGCTCGCAGGCGGGCCTGAATGGCCTGCCCGCAAGCAGGTGTCCACCACGGAACAGGAACCCGCCGCGGCTGAGTGGACGTACGCGGGATAGTAGCATGAGCAGCAGCAAGGACCACGTCAGCGAAATGAGTGGAAAGTTCATCCACATCAGTAAAGTCCTCAACCGCACGCTGAAATACAGCAGCCTCAGCAAAAGCTGACCATTCAGCACGTTTAAGCGCCCACCGGGCTGGCCTGGAAGCCACAGAACCCCCTTGTGTTGTGGACAACACAATGGGGAGGTGATCGCTTCCATGCAGATCGGCAGTGACACGCCAAGTGAAGTGAACTGGGATGGCCAGCGAGCAAAAGGCTAAATCCACCGCTGACCAATTGCCCATGGCCAGGTTACAGTGTGTCATGGCTCCATCGTTCAGGATGCAAACAGACCCCCTCTGCATCCACTCCTCAAGGATCCTCCCTTTGTTGTCTGTATAAGGTCCCCCCCACTGGACATGGTGGCTGTTAAAGTCGCCCAGCAACAGAAAAGGGGCAGGAAGCTGGCGGACCAGGTCCTCCAAGTCACCAACCCCAAAGACCTAATCCGGTGGCAAATAAAGCGAACAGACAGTAATATCGAAGTGGAAAGAAACTCTAACTGCTACCGCCTGAAGCCTAGTGTGCAGAGGCACACTGGCATGTGGCTGAGAGTGTTGAACCAGCACTGCAACACCACCATGTGCACGTGGCACAGGGTCAGCATCCAGACGGTAGACAGAATAACCTCGAACAACCGGATTATCTGACGCCTTAAAGCAGGTTTCCTGTAGACAGCACCACAGAGGTCGCCAATGCGACAAAAGCAGCCGCAGCTCTTCGGCATGGGTCCGATAACTTTGGCAGTTCCACTGAACGATGGCATGCGCAGGCATTAGGGCGGGCTGAAGATTGAATCATTCTCCTCAACTCCTCCTCTGGGCGATCCGAAAACATCCGAATCCTCACCCGAATCAAAAGATGGAGTGAGGTTCAGAACGAAGTTGTCCTCGGAAGGAGGAAAAAGTTCCGGAGAATTGGAACAGGAAATCTCTCCCTGCTCCATGGGCAAAGTATCATCAAGATGTTGAGGGGACACAATGGACCCCTCAGCAAGCTGGCCGTTCAACGACCGTTTCACCTTCTCTCCTGGTGGCGACGTCCTCACGGGTGGTGTTGAGGCTTTACCAGCAGGAGCCTTCTTCTTCAACGCTTTCTGTGGTTCACTCCGGGCAGGTGGAGGCTTCGCTGAAGCTTTAACCTGCCTGGGAACAGATGCAGCAGCAGAAACAGCAGAAGGAGCAGAAACAGGAGCAGGAGCAGAAACATTTGCAGGCTGGGCAGATGTAGACGGCTAGTCAGCAACCGGGTCCGAAGGACCCAAAAGACCCTGCAGAGATGGATGTTGCTGGGTCAACAAAGTAATAAGATTGCCCACCGTCCTCGTCAAAGACCTGAGCTCAGCGCGTAAATCTGCCAAATCAGCAGACTCACTAACTGGGCCAGGCGTTGGCGCACTGCACACCTGCGCAAAAGAACGAGTCATTGCCGGTGCCGATAGCTTGGCTTTCTTTCGGGCCTCCGAGTAGGAAAGCCCGTCCTTCACCTTTAGTTCCTGCACTTGACGTTCCTCAACATAAACACGACAGTCCCGTGAAGAGGCTTGGTGCTGACCACCGCAGTTGACACACTGTTTCGGGCCAGCACAGTCAGCGCCCTCATGGGCTGCCTGAGCACAGGAAACACAGGTAGCCCTACCTTTACACGAGCCGCTGGTATGGCCGAAGCGTTGACAGCGGAAACACCGCATCGGATTCGGAACGTAACTCCTGACCTTCAAGCGCAGGTAACCGGCAGTAATATGCTGCGGTGCAACTGGCGTATCAAAGGTCAGGAAAATGGTGTCAGTTGGCTGGGCACCATTCTCACCTTTCCGTGTCAAACGCCTCACAGCCGTAACACCCTGTGACTTGAGTTCGTCCAGGATGGCATCATCACTGAGACCCCTCAAATCGAAGCATGTCACGACCCCCTTGCTGCTGTTCAGAGTACGATGCGGCTCGACATGCACTGGGCATGACCCCAGTGCACTCGCTTTTAAAAGCCTCTTCGCCTGACCATCGTCTGCAACTTCCACAAGGTATCCCCCAGCACGGAGCCGAGAGACACTCTTCGGATCAGAACCACAGATCCCTTTCAGAGCTTTGTGAACAGCGAATGGACCGAGTTGTGTAACATCTCGGCCCTCGCCTGTCACCACCAGGAACTTCGGGACTTGGTTCCGACTCTTACTCAAGTCTGGTAACTGGGCACCAGGCCCAACCATCTCGGGTTCCCTCCTCTGGCGCTCGCTAGT
>JAHWFP010003122.1:1936-17989 GCA_023313725.1 Lithobius niger
GGGGGGGGGGAGGGGGCAAGCCCTTCCCCTCCCCCCAGACCCCATGATGTGAGTGTTCAAAGGTTTTGAAGCTATAGGTGCCATTTCTGGATATCTTGTTTTTACAAAATACTTTTTCGAGAAGCCTTGGCACCTGATTTCTTGGCTTCTTCAGTCTTTCAGATGTTGATTATATTACGGATGTGGGCATACAAGCAATCATTGTGTTCATCGTACTTATTGTATAAATCTCGACAAGAGTTGGGTGCAAGGAACATTTTCTAGAACATTTTTAATACAACATGTATTTTTGTTAAAAACGATACACGTTTCCTTACAACTAATTAGGGCATCCAATCCCGAGACATATTTGTAATCCCGGGATTTCGGGATTCTTTTCTCTTAATCCCGGGATCCCGGGGGGATTTATTATTATTGTATATTATTTCAAGTCAATTCCGGACGCAACTATTATGGGTTTCAAAGTTTGACGTTTAACATGGAAGTTCGTGCTGAGGATTAAATAAGGACCCATGTTGCAGTCCTTTTGTCCAATGACGCAGCAGTAACAAGACAAATAAACAAAATACGCTTAAAGTATTTTTTTTTGTGTGTGTGTCTGTAATTGCGTGTTGACTTTATTTCTTTCTCTGACGCCAGAGCAAGCAAAAGACGAATTCAATATTTACGCTTTTATCCATTTTCTTTGATGGTGTTGCAAGGACAGGGAAGAATTTTTCAATTCCAATCTTGTTCTAGAATTTAAATGTTGTTACCAGTAGTTTAGACTTGAGTCTGTAGACCGGAGGAAGGGAACATTAAATTCACGAAAAAAAGAAATAATCAATTTATAACTTTTTTTCACGAATTTAACCTATTTTCAATCTCGGAAGTTCCGGGATTTAGGTAGCCATAATCCCGGGCTTTTCGGGACTATAAAAGGACCGGGATCCCCGGATCCCGGGATTAATGGTAACTGTCGATGTTGAGAGGTATTTACTTAATTTGGCTATAGCCCTAATCTTGGCTACAAGAATCATCTGCAAACAGTTTCAATAGGTCTACGAAAAGCACATTTTATTCGGGGAAGGGAGTCCACATTATTTTGGACCTTGAGTGGGGAGGGGGGGGGAAGATTTTTTTCAGGGTCTCGAAGGAGGGGGGTCATCGAAAATTTGGTGGTCACATTTCCATTTCCTTCGCCCCCCCCATAAATAATGACCGGTCCCTAAGCATCCAAGTTTACTGCATGAGCGAAAGAGACAGTTACATGCTCGAGCGACCATGTTTAAAAGGCTTAATGCTCGGTTTCACGTAGCATGCCAGCCGCGTCGTCTAGGAACGCGAAAACTGCCGCGAGGCGCGCTAAAAGTGCCCGAATCATCGTATTGATTAGTGTTAGCGGGATGCACAGGAATGTGGTAGTCTATTTCCCGGTTTTGCATCACTAAACGAACATTATTTTAAGGTAACGGTGACTATCCTTGGAGTCTTCAGACGATTTATTGCTACATAAAACGATCGTTTAACACATTTTTAATGAGAATAGAAAACGCTGTAGCGTAACATACAGTACAATACACACGTGGCTTGGTTCTTCTTCTATTAGAAATTCATGAAATTAAACCTCCGGAGGCTTTGTTTTTGACGTAGAATGGACGAAGCGGTACGTAACAAGAAGCCATTGTTGTTAAACTTTAATATTTTAGTGTCAATGCATTGTTTTAAGTTTAAAATCCGCGTATCACGCGTCACGAGTACCTTTCATAGTTCAGTCCACACGCTAGAGCAGTTCATTTTCGGGGTGTTCGCAGCGCGACTGGTGGCAGAATCGGCCGCTAACAGGACGACGCGTCGAATTTCTAATGTTATAAGCCTTTTAATCATATAAGGAAACCGTGCTCGTCTCAACTAACTTTGTTCCTCTCAGCCTTTTGGCTATCCAACGGGCTCTCACCATTAATATTGTTGAATTGTTGATTTGCTATGCGTTTTGGAGCAAACAAAAAAACAAAAAAAAACAACCAAAAACCTGCCAAGTTTTTAATCGTGTAGTATTGTTTTTTTGTTTGTTTTTTTTTCAGATAAAAAATCGTGTGAATTTCTGCCGCTGTTTGATTTACCGGAACTGGACAGCCTACACACCATCAATTGCATCCGGTTTGTTGGGAGCATTGATCACAGCAACTCCTCAACCAATTCAGATCAACGAAAAAACAGGAAAGAGAAAACCGTGCACGGTGCCTGATGACCTCAAAACGGCAATGGCTGCGGTAATGTTATTAATTGCAGACAACACATTGATTTATTTTAGCAGGATCGCAATTCGGAGGGGGATGGGCAAGGGTACTGCCTCGAGTCTCGTACTATTTTTTTTTGGGGGGGGGGAGGTGAGCGAAAAGCGAGACAAACGACGAAATACAAATAAAGGGGGTAAATAATTAAAATAGAAAGAAAGAAAATCTTGGTAGTTCCACGGTAATCGCGATACATAGTGATGGTTCACGGCCTGTGGACTCTGTAGCTGTCATGGAAACTCATGTGCTAGACTTTTTTCTTTATTATCTGATAGAAACGAATTAATTCGTCTTAATTCGTTAGTGTTCGTTACCCACTTGTAATAATAAATCACAGTTTGTCTGGCAGGGACCGGGGGGGGGGTCGCTAACAGCCAGCCACAAATTATACGGCATTTTCTGTAAAATTAACGTTTTTAAAAAATAAGAAATTACTTATATTGAATTTCAACAATATGATAAAATTTTAAAAATGAAATAAAACACTGGCCGGGAATGTGGAATAGACGAAGGTGGGGTGGGGGACACGAATGCCTTGCCACCAAGGTTAGACCTGCCAGGGACACTTTGGTCCCCGATGGCATCGCCAAACGTGTAGATTTTTCAGGGGATGGAAAAAAGGGTTAACAAGGGTTAAAAGACATCACAAATGAAAAAAACAAGTGTCGATTCATATGCGGCAGGTGTTTTGGTTGAATTTTTTCACCGATGGTCTTCACCAATGAATTAAAAACGTGCTATGCATGCATTTAGGTGTCGTTTTATGTGTCATTTTATGTGTTCTGAAAAATTTCTCTAAATAATGATTATTTATACCAAAGTAGTCCTAGTCTTGACTAAAAAGAATTTCCCTGTCCAAAACTACAAAAAAAAAATTATGTTGACCATTAATTAAGTCGTGAGTGTGATTAAAATACACTTTTGTGATGGTTCACTCCAAATCTTGGAGCAGCAACAAACACCAAACACCACTCCACGGCTGGAGTGGTGTCCCAAACGTCAGGGGTCTCCCAGGTGATATACCCAGATGATATACCGGTTGTTCATGCAGATATATCGGGGATTTTTATCGTTGTTAATGCTGATGGTATACCGTCATCGTTTCTTATGATGAACAAAGATAAAAATCACCGATATATCAGCATGAACACCCGATGTATCACCCGGGTATATCACCTGGGTGACCCCTGACTTTTGGTACAACCGGTATACACAGCTCACACTTGCATACATATACTTAGTATATTGTAAATTATACTGTATACAAAGTCGATGACTTGTGTTAGTGTCTAATGCTTCTCCATAATTTGGGGCGAAACGTCACGAAAGTGTTTTTGAATCACTAATCATCTAATTTTTTTATATTTTGAATTTACTGACTACACATGTTGTTTTAATGTTTTCACATTTACGAATAATGGTTAGAACTAAAGTCCGACTGATGATATTTAAATAAAGGCAGATGCAAACTTATTTTTTGCCTTTGGATTTGAATGTCGCACTGACTGAGTGGGGAACTGAAACATCGACCTCTGAGACCAAAGATCGTACTGCCGTGGGATATTTAAACGTCAAAATTCCTAAAAACTCTTTGCCCAGTTACGAAATTAAATCCATAGACAAATAATTCATGTGGAAAGTTTTAAATAATTTGAACAATATGCTCAAAAGCTGATGTGGGGATAGAGAGAGACAGGCGCACGAAATGGGCAGCTACTTCGCTCTGCATTGCACTGTGGATCACTAGAAAGTGCTTAGTATACGAAGGTAACAATAGCTACCTCCAATCACGATACAGTGTTTGTATGTGCTGATATATTTTTGTAAGTGAAAAAATAATAATAAAAGTTTGTTGTTACACTAATTGCACAGGACTGAAAAAAGACAAATATATTTAAAAAATTGCATCCAATGCATTAATAAAATACCTGCACACAATGTAACACAGAAATGTGTATAATGTTTAGTTACTGTAACCAAAAAAAATTGCCCTAATATCGTTTAGCTATTACATCGTTTCGTAACTAAAGCTGCTATACTTTTACATTCTTTAGAAATTTGAATATAATTGTTACAACCAACTTTATAAAATACAAGTGAATATGAAAGTGAGATTAAAATAGCTGTATTAATGAAACCACGTAAACAGCTAAACGATAGGATAATTTTAGGAAGTTACGATATTCTAAAACGACACTAGGAAGATAATTATTAATAACAGTGAAAAATTGTTTTGTCATTTTCCCGTGCTTATTTCTCCACAAACCACAAACGTAATTTTAAATTACACAATCTATGGTTAGGTTTTATTTTTATTCTCTGCAATTTTGTTTCCAGTTCAAAATAGTTCTTAATTTGTATTACTTTCTTGGTTAGATAAAAAAAAAATAAAAATAAACCTAAAAAGAAAAAAAATTAACACTAGCTGCAGTAGTTTAAGTTTTATTTTGACTGGTTCACAGCACATGAAATTATAAGCAACTGCATAATATTATCTTCGTGAAAGGATAGTCTGTTATGCTTTCTTCCTTAAGTTTTACGCACTTAGAATTTATGTGAATGTAAAATCTTTTGATTTCTTCTTGCAGACTGCCAAAGTAAAAACTTATATTAACTATCAAATGCGGATATGTGTTTGGACCAGAATGAAAATCGTAAGTTGGTAAATTTATTTCTAACTTTGGAAGACTGAAGGGGGGGGGGGGGGGGGTTGATGCATAATGGCACATCGACAGCTAGGTCATTAGTGCCAACCTTGGTCACAGTGCAGTGGTCCAGGTTGCCTTGCCACTGCACTACACATTACAGATGAATGAGTTAGCCCCGCACTGCGTCTCTTAGAAGACCTGAGTCTATTGGCGGGTTTAAAGAAAACTAACTTTATACTAGTTCATTATTTCTGCTAAGAGGTTTGTGTCATAGTCTGACGTGTTACGAAGTTGTTGCTGTTGTCGTTGTTTTCTGAGATTGAATTAACTTGTGCATTGTTGTAGGTTTGCTTAGAGTAATTAATTGCTTTGGAATTAGTTGAACCGGGCACACGTTTCATGCGGCGTATGATTTTCATAGCGCTCCCATGAACCACGGTTATAATAATAATATAACTACGTGGAAGGGTGTCAGAAGGGGGGGGGGGGGGGGGAGGGGGCCCCCACTAACATTGTTCCTGCATGAAGTCTGACAAAGATTTACCACTGGAGTGGCTATGCTGGGCACTTCAAAAATATGTCAAGGTGCAACTTCCAGAGGAGCCTGCGAAACCCGGTAAGGGTATCAGAACCTACAGTCTCTTCTCTAAGGCTGTTGCAGATCGGGAACACCTGGACAGAGAAAAAGTTCCGACGACAGTCTATAGCTTGTAGCACACTACTCCGTTCCGTCACGTCACGTCGCAGGCCGTCAAATATCTGTTTGGGTTAAAAGCATGTAAATTAGAGGATCTGCGTTCTGCGACGACCCGTCGGTTGACAGACGGGTTGACGAGGCAGAATCCTTGCAGTCAAAAAATGATCACGTCGGAGAAGTGTAAGCACCAACCGTCAGTCGACGGCCGTCGTCGTCCGTCACGCGCCTGCGCACAATGCCTTTCCCCTACTAAATAAATACAGATGTGAATCTATTTCAGTTGCCTGCTTCACTTGAATTGCCACATGGGGCAAGGTGGCCTGATGGTTAACATGACCGTCTCATACACCAAAGTCCCGGGTTCGAGTCTGGCCTTAACCACCCCTGGCATTTTCGGGCAGAGAAGGCCCTTGTGATGTATCGTGCTCATGTCGATTGAGGCATACAAAAGAACCAAGCAATATTATCCCACTCTCCTTTTGGCGTCATGGCTACGGCTGGGAGCAGGACAAAAGCTAAGCATTGCCACTTTGGGCGCGATCAGCTCGGCGGAGCCGATTGAAACGGTTAGCGACGGAAGCAACGTGCGCTGGACCATCCGTTGCCGCCAGTCGTCGGAACGGAACGGAGTAGTGTCCTATTGTTTAGTCCATCAAGGACGCACGGGGAATATGGGCGCATACTAAACCTTGTCCATTATGGCGCAATCACCTTAGGCTATAAATTGTCATTTTTCCTAGCTTGTTGTTGCTCAGTTATTTTTATTAATAATAAGTTTTTAAAAATAAACATTTCAGTGGCTATAAATTTCAATTTTATTGCGCAATTTTAGAATTTGAATTATTATGAAAACCCACTCCTAGTTCATTTGCTTGAAAACACAGGGGCTCGTTGTCTGTCGCTCGCGCATCGCATGGATACAGAGTACTATATATATAATGAAAGGGGTGAAATCAGCCGGAAGTAATATCGTAGAAAAATCCATTCCTGTATTGAGCGTTATTTAATTCTACGCTTACGCTCTATTACAATCGCTGGAACTCGCGCTGAACGTCTCTTGATAACTTGTCTGTCTCACGGTCGAAGGTACCACCAACAGAGCAGTGACACGACGTAGTATTATTGTGTATAACTCTATGGTGGAGCCTTAATGGGTTAGCTGCAAGGGGCACTGAAGAGAGAAACAGAAGGGCGTCATACTGAAGCCGATGCTGTGAAGAGTGATTTCTAAGTCCTAAAACGCGCGTTTTTTGTTGTTGGAGAAAACAACGTTATTTTAAGCCTAAGAAATCCGTTCTTTCGTTGTTTTTCCCTCCATTTTTATGTAGTGCACCTTGTAGTTATGCCCTCCAAAACTCATACTGGTGCCAATATGGCGGCAAATGTCACTGCTCTATTGTCTCTTTTAGCACCGAGGTAAAAGCCCCGCCCATTACCGGAAGTTGACTGGCATAGCAAAAATTGAAAAGCTCAGATGGAGATCGCTCTGGACAACGTAGTGGTACAAATAATGACTTTGTACGTGAGACATGTTAACAATAAAGACGTTCAGCGTGAGTTCCAGTGATTATAATAGTGATTATAAAAAAAAAAACCCGGATCGTTCTATGGTATATGACTTCTGGCTGATTTCACTCACATCATTACATGTATAGTCTGTACCCATGCGACACGCGAACGATGGACGACAAGCCCCTGTGCTTGAAAACATTCATGTACACAGTTGGTAACTGGCACTCAGCTGATTGTTAAGATCGTGTTGTCACTGGTATCCACAGTTCACACTGATAACATTATATGACTTTGTTTTGATCCTACAGTCATTTTTGTATGACAAGTTTTTAATATGAACGTTGATTATTTTTGGTATGCTATAGTACTTCAAATCATATTTTTGGTTTGTTTCAGATTTACGTCGATCCCGATGGGAAGACAAAACTTAATTACGATGCTTTAAAAGATATGATGGATTTGTACGCTTCGAAGCCTGATGTAAGAAGTAACTCATGTTGCATGAAGATGCAAATTTTACTAAATTTTTCCATCTGATTGTATATGTAACCTTTTATATACTTGTTAATAAATCGTTACCTTCGTGATTTCAGACAAAAAATACGGTAAAGAAAGCTATACAGGATTGTGCTGACCAAAGTGTTACAAAAGCAGCCCCTGGCGTAGTATTTGATAAAACAGTAGTACCATTTGAACCAGATGTAAGTAGTATTCTCTCTTTGTGTACGCAGCTAACCCACATTTAGGGCGCATTTATAAAACGCAACTTTGGTTGATGGAAGGCATGTGCTTATAAATGCAGAAAGTGTCCACACTGGTGCTGCTACAAGTAAGGATGATAGTATATCTACTACGGTTTGGCAGCAACTAGCTACTGATTTACAGTAGCTAGTTGTGAGTCACTCTGATAAAAGCAGAAAGTGCCCGCGCCACGGTACTGCACCAAGCCATGTATATAGTATCTACAACTGGTGGTTGACAGAAGCTATAGCTGCGATTCATAGTGATAAATGGAGAAAGTGTCCCACATGTAGTAATGTCGATAGCATCCACGATTCTTTGGTGGAACTAGCTATTTGGTTGACAGAAGCTACTTCAGACTGGTTCATGCAGAATCAGACTGGTCCCACACCATGGTACCGTACCAAGCCATGTTTATAGTATATCTATGGCTGTTTAGTGGCAACTAGCTACTTTTTGATAGAAGCTAGTTGAGAGTCACACTGATAAATGCAGATAGTGTCCCATACCTTGGTACTGTACCAAGCCATGTTGAAAGTAACTATGACGGTTTTGTGGCAACTAGCTACTGGTGACAGAAGCCAGTTGCGAATGACACCGGTACATGCAGAAGGTGTCCCACACCATGGTACTGAACCAAGCCATGTATATAGTATCTACAACTGGTGGTTGACAGAAGCTATAGTTGCGATTCACAGTGATAAATGGAGAAAGTGTCCCACATGTAGTAATGTCGATAGTATCCACGATTTTTTGGTGGAACTAACAACTGGTTGACAGAAGCTACTTGCGAATCAGACTGGTCCCACACCATGCTACCGTACCAAGCCATGTTTATAGTATATCTATGGCTGTGTAGTGGCAACTAGCTACTTTTTGATAGAAGCTAGTTGAGAGTCACACTGATAAATATAGAAAGTGTCCCACACCGTGGTACTGTACCAAGCCATGTCTCCATCCTTTTTTTCACCAACTGATAAAACCAGTCTAGTTGCCACGGCAGTTTACCCTCGGAATATTCTTATGGAAAACCTGGAAGAATCCCTACCATGTTCAATGACAATGAAAACAATTTTTCTTGCAGAAAGAAATTTTCCACAATTTTTCTTGTGGATGGTTAGATAAACGGTAGCTACGTCAGCATTCTTTTAACCTGTTTTAATTACAGCCAATGCTGTTATGCATCTAGCTGTCTTTTACAGAAGAAAATATTTTTCTTAGATAGTTTTCCGCATTAAAAAAATTCATATCTAATATGCATTTTTTTTCCAGGATATTATAAAACTTGAGTGTATTGCAGGCAAATTCTCAGAAGTAAGTAATATCTATGTTATTACACAAATAGCATCATATTCCTCATAAGTATTGTGGCTTAATAAATAAGCGTAAAATAAAGCCATTATGGTACGGTCAGGTGCAGAGACGGATCTAGAATTCTGTTCAGGGGGGGGGGGGGGGGCTCCACCAAAGTTTTCATATGAAAATGTGTTTGTGTCTAATGTTAACAAGCGAGGGGAGCGACTACCTAGTCGAAAGCGATCTTCTGTACACTTACACCACTTCCGCCTCCTTCTGTCCACTTCTGCTTTATATCTCCGGTTTTTTTTTTATTCCTTTTGACTCATTTTTGGATGCTGATGTAATGGTGAAAACCGTTTGTCTCCATCTGGTACCGTTCTGGAGTTGGCGACAGACGGACAGATGTACAAAGCCATTGGTAGAGTCTTTTCAACTTTTTCTGTATAGAAGACTAAAAAAAACTTATCTCCCGACTTTTTTTTAATACGAAAAACCGTCGCACAGGCAATACTCCACTTTTTCTCCCTTTCCTTTTTAAATTTATAATAAAAAATTCAAATCTCATAAAAAAAAATGCATATAGTATATTGATGCAAGAAAGGGGGGGGGGGGGAGGTGGCGGCCACACCATGCTAAATCCGCCCCTGGCCAAGTGCTGTTGATGTACTGACATCCAGTGGAGTTGCTATCATAGTGCAGCCTTCACAGACGTTCTATGGCAAGCTCAGAAGGAATAGCAAATTGATCCGCGACTAGAAAAAAAAACCGTTAGGGCCTATAGAAAAACCTGTTGTTGGCTGGCAAAACCAAAATTGAAGTTTGTTTTACTCAACGAACTTCAATTTGATGGATGGTGCGCAACTTCTGCAACCCATTTAACGTAAATGAGACACAAAGCACAGCACCAAACATAAAACTAATATAAGCTAGCCTTTTGGTGTTCCTATACTGTCAAATTAATTGACAACCACATATGATACGAAATACAAACAAGTGATTTCCACGTTACACAGTAGCTGCAACTTTGTCACGAAAGTTACACACCTCCCAAATATACAGGACAGAAAGCCAATCGGCTCAGAAGGGTTAAATAAATACAGATGCAAACCTGTTTACGTTTGCATCTGTATTTATTTATTTAACCCGCAGCTTCTGAGCCGATTGGCTTTCCGTCCTGTTTAATCCTTGTTTCACGTTTGATTTATGTGTTCCATTCGTTTCACTTGGTGTGTGGCGTGGCAAATAAGCATCCCTCCAGTGCCGTGTTAAATTCTGCCTATGTACATTTCCTTTTGGCAGCCTATTGATGTGTCTATGGATGTGTCAGTACCACTCAGTGGCTGGCCCTCGGGAGTTTCAAAGGTCGTGGGTTCAATTGCCCGCTCAGGCAGTCTGGCATATAAGTCCAAAAGGCAATGTAAATAGGTTTGCATCTGTATTTATCCTCCCAAATAAGAGCTAAAGTTGTTTTTAACGGAGTCATAGGAGTTTAAAACTCAACTTCGGTAGATCACCATTAGAGATAATTGGATTTCCACCTAGCTAGTATTCCCAGTAGCTGTTTGGTGGCAACTATAGTAACAGGAACTAGCTACTGGAACCATAACTTACATTTGCAGGGAATTCTGTTTCCTGATTTAAATGTTAGTTTTACATCCTGTAAGTCATTCAACCAGGTAAATAAATGCTTTTGTTCATTGCAGCTTTGTTCAGATGCCGATGAGCAAAAAACACTACCGACAGAAACCAATGAAGGTGGCAAAAATAAAGGCGGCAAAGGCGGCAAAGGTGTGAAGATAGATGTCGACTTAAGCTTTGGATAAGTCTGATTCGTACTACAGACTTTGGTGTCCCGACATCATCCATCCTTGCCCACTTAAGAGAGCAGTGGTAATGCAAACGTTCCGAGCCAGATTTATAGATTCTCTCAAAACATTTCAGAACTCCCCAACCTATCCTGAGCTAGGAGAGTGTGTCCTCGTGGCTAGGAAAGAAGAAAACAAGAAGAAGTGAAAAATATTAACCGCGGCACAGGATATCATTAAAAAAAGTTGACATCTAAACAATATTTTCGAAAAACCAATTAAAAACTTTTATTACTGTAATGTGGCAAGTATATTTTATTTCTGAGGTTTACACTTAATCCACACAAACTTTTTCCTTTTTTTTTTCTGTTAGAATGTGTTACCATCTAACATAATGTCTTCTGTTCTCCTACACCCCTCACCCACAAAAAACGTGGGTCTATTACCGAAGTATCACTTAAAGGGGCATTGCCACCAACTGACAGGCTGTAGCATCTATAACCATTTACCGCTATCTAGTTCTGTCTAACCCTTACTTTCAACAGGCAAAGGAACACACAAATAAATTTCTTCTTACGCATCAAACAAGCCACGTGCCTCCTTAATTGTTGAGTGTAAAGTTGGCGCGCCCACGTGCTCCTGAAAAAAAGCAATAAAGTTAAGCCTATATAACGACTTCACGGGCGCTTTTTTCTACATGTTGATCGTTTTGAAACGCAGATTTTGAACCGCTACATGGTAGCCATCTAGTGACAGTGATATCGTTAACCTTGACCTCTTGCTCCCTGGTGCACGTAGACGTACCAACTTTACATGCAATAATTAAGGAGGCACGTTGCTAGTTTGTTGTATAAAAAGAAATTTCTTTGTGCATTCCTTCGCTTGTTGAAATCAAGTGCTACATAGAAATAAATAACGGTAGACGGCGCTAGATGCTGCATCCTGTCATTCGGTCAATAGGTACCTTTAATAAATCAAAAGCGCATTGTAGCAGAACCATACCATACCGCGCAATGAAAATGGCCACGTCCTGTATGATGTTGGTTGACGTCACACGCAATAAATGCAATGCACGGCTGGCCACTTTTTTCGGTTTCAGTTCTTCAAAATTCCTGGAAATACTTGTAGTCATTTCCTGATTTTCTTCTCATCCTCTTTCCCCCCCCCCCCCCTCCCTCCGTCATACGGTGGTCACCAGGCCTATTCTTGTTTATGTTTTGTGGTGTGCATGCATGGCTTCCAATGGATTTCATACAAAATGAAATGTAGTCCCCGTGCTGCAGTGGCGTAACCCTGTTTTGTACTGAGGGAGAAGCCAACAAGAGCTAGGGGGTCAGGGGAGCTCCAGCGGGGACCCCCGAAGCTTTCGCATTTTTTGCTATTTGCCCTTGTGAAGGGCTGGCCTTGTACTTTCTGGCCTTGTAAAGTGACGTTGGAAACGTTTTTATAAAATATATTCGCGATGGGAAAGCAATAATTATTCTTTTCAATTCCACCTTTCCAAAGAAGGTTCACCTTTTTACGTTCTCAATAATGAAAAAACTTACCAACTAAAAAGTATTTCTCTTCCAACAACCATCTCAGTTCAAAATCCTAATGCGATCGTTGTGAGCGCCAATAATCCAACATTCTCCTGCTGAGGGCTGCTACTGCGGATACAGCGGATGGATACAACGAAACGGTGAACTCGGTCCATCTCTGCTCCAAAGGTCCACAGTTCTTCATCATTTCGTAGGACATGTCCACGTGCGCGTCTGCAGGTGGTAGGGCGGTTCAGTCTCAAGTCTGGCCTAGGTGAGTATGCAGTGAATTAGGAGTGAGAGCAGAAGGGGTAACACCTTTTGACGTACAATTGTGATAGTTACTAATCTAAGGTTAGCGATCACTGTTGCACTATGTGACAGAGGTGTTTGCCTCAAACCTTTCGTCAGAGGTGGCATAGAAAAGTTTCATCACTGTTTCACAAAAGTTTTATAAAACTTTAATAATCAGACTATCATTACTGGTGATTGTTTGACTTGCCGTTAAATGCTTATGTTAATAAATGCTGATGCAAACCTATTTGCGTTGCCTTTTGGACTTAAAGGTCAGACTGCCCGAATGTTAAATTCTACCTATGGACATTTCAATCTAAAAGGCCGTGTCAGTATGGCTCAGCGGTAGGACCTCGGCATTTGGTTTCAAAGGTCGTGAGTTCAAGTCCCCGCTCAGGTCGTCTGACATTTAAGTCCAAAAGGCAACGTAAATAGGGTTGCTTCCATATTTATTTAACCCTACTCGAGTCCATTTGGCTTTCCGTCTTGTTTAAATGCGTGTACAGTATGCGATTTGGTTCTGATAAGTTAAGTTAATACTTAAGTTAATAATTAAGTTAGGTTTACCAGGTAAATTAGGTTAATAGGCTCAAGTATTAAAATCTACTCTAACCTAATGCTTTATTATTAACGTTTTTATTCTAGGAAAGGTGCTTTCCACAGCAATTGTTGTAAACAATGCAAGAATTGTTGGTGGTGGCGTACCAGCCCGACCAACAACAAGAAACGTGTCGTTTGATTTTTAACTAGCGGCGAAGTCCTTACGTCTTTAGTAAGGGATGCGGCTAAGGGTACAACGGGACAGAAGCTAAAGGTGGGAGCAAACGCAAGCCTGTTTAAAAAAAATATGATACGAAAGTTTAGCCTAATTAAAAAAAAAACAAATAAAAAAACATAAAATTGGCCAGCAAAGACCAGTGCCTCACACCAAAATTAAAAAAAGCATATACTTAATACTAACTCTGATTTTTAAGGAGCATGAAAAAATATGGTCACTCTGCCTACATAGACCCAAATCCTTTTTCCTAGTGTAATATCCTGGAAAAGTATCACTTTCTGCTTAGTTATTGGAAAGCGTGCGGACAGTTACCCTTAAACGTAAATAACAAAATAAAAGTGAATTCAAAATTTGGTTAATTAAAAGTCAATATATTCATAAAGTTCATGATTTCGGATAAATAAAACTCATTTTGGTTATGAATTCAAGAAACATTCAGAACACATTTCTTAGGCCCGATGCACACATGCGTTTTTTCAATGTGCGTTGACGCTGCGGTTTGGTTTACGTGACATCTGTTGATTACTGCACACATACCTGCGTCGTTTTGCAACGCACCTCCCCCGGTAACGCAACGTTGACACAAACGCACCTCCGTACCTTGTGTGACTTGAGCGGTACACACATCCATCATTTATCTCAAAAACGTTACCGAAAATGGAGTCCAATTTCGAAGAAATAGTCATGGAATTGTTTATTGGGGGAGTAAAGAACTATCCTGAAATATGAAATGTTGCTGCAGAAATGATTGAAGACTGACTGGGAAGTAATTAAAGAACTTATTCGAATTTTTAGTTAATCTGCAAAGCATGTATAATATATTCCTCTGGTACGTCTTAAACCAGTATATGAATGTACCAAATATCGTCGCATTGGTTTGAAAATATATTTTTTGGTACACTAAGTAGGCGATAAAAGCAATATCGTCTCATTGGTTTCAAAATATAATTTTTTCGTACACGAGGGTAGCAAAATGGGTTGCGGACGAATGCGGACTCGAGTTACTTCACGGTCATGTGTGCATTGACTGCATACTGACGTCAACGCACGTTGAAAAAACGCATGTGTGCATCGGGCCTTATAGGGTACCAAACCTTTACGTACCTGTACTGCGGCACGAAATTAATACGACCAGAAGTAGATTCATCAAATGAAGGAAACAGACGTTCGTAGCGCTGATAAACGTATCATCCGTCAACAAAAAATTATGTCAATCCACTTTTTGAAGTAGAAAATTCACGAACTGAAGCATAAAAGCGTCACATCCTACACAGAGAGAGCTATTCTGATCCAACTTGCTGTCTGCATGGAACCACTTTGATTACATGGTAGGCCGGTAAACCAGCCTTGTTTGACTACAATTTCTCACATACATTTACATAATATACAATACCGTATTTCAGGAAGACGAATACACGTTTCCTCTTGACTGCATTACCTTCATTTGTCAGGCCCACATTGTGTTAGGCCTATCTGCAACGAGTGCGTTCAGTGAGAGGATCATCTTTTTAATTCTCTGTTTTAAAGGTTCACTTTGTTACAAACAGCGATGTCAGGCGCAAAACTTTGGATGATGTGGCTTTTAGTGGCTGTGATCGTTGGTGAAGGTCAGGGGTTGGGGAGTATACCCGGTGGAAACGTGGGACAACCAGCCACGAGCAAGGGAGCGAGTCCAACAACCGGGGATGTTCCCCAACAGCCCGCAGGTACCAGTGCACAAACAAACAATGCCAAAAAAACCGCAGGAGACGTTGTAAAAAACATGAAAGGACCAAACAAAGATGATGAGAAAAAACACGAAGATGTAAGTTAACTCACAAGATTTTTTTTTTAAATGCATGTACTGTTGTAAAAATAATTAGGAAACTACCCAATTTCGCAAAAACCCGCTAGTATGTTAAGGATCATGTAAAAATTATTGATTTGATGCATGTAAAAGACAAGCACACAAAGTTGGTTAAAAGAGTTAAAAAACAAAGTATTAAAATCCTAACATAAGTCTTAGTCACTGCAAAAGTCATCAACCTTACGCTAACATCAAACATGGCCGTTAACATACAGGGCTGACAAGGCGTATACCCGGACTGGCGGATACCATGGTACCGTTAACTTGGAAAGGTTGGTACCTTGGAATCATTAATTGGGAAGAAAAAATAAAGATAAAAAATTACTAGGTGAGTTATACCCTCAGTGTGGAGGGTATAACTCACGTCTCAAACACAGTGTAGAGGATGTGGGTCAAGGTCAAGGTCAAGGTCACCCACTACTACTCTTGTGGCACTATGTATACTGGCTGGCACTGGATCAAAGACAGTTCTAGCGCAGTTCACATCCAACAGCCGATCCTGGTTTCCAGACGTGAAAAAGTTCAGTATTTTTTGCCTTTCCCAGTAAACATAATAAAAATGCACTTTAATTTATTATTTTTAAAAAAGGGCATTTTTATTTTAATTTCGTAGAAAATATTTTAATTTATTATTTTT
>JAHWFP010003123.1:2305-21671 GCA_023313725.1 Lithobius niger
TCACTGTCTAACAAGAGCAACATTGCACTCAAAATCAACCCCTTTGGTTTCACTGTCTAACATGAGAAATACTGCACTCAAAAGCAACCCCTTTGGTTTCACTGTCTAATATAAGTAATGTTGCACTCTGAAGCAAACTTTTTGGTTTTGCTGTCTAACATGAGTAATAGTGTTCTCAAAAGCAACCCATTTGGCTTCACTGTCTAACCCGAGTGAGATTGTACTCTAAAGCAAACTCTTTGGTTACACTGTCTAACATGAGTAATATTGCACTCTAAAGCAAACTCTTTGGTTTCACTGTCTAACTTAACCACTGAAAAGCAACACCTCTAGCTTCACTATCTAACATGAGTAATAATGCATTCAAAAGCATCCCCCTTGGCTTCACTATCTAACACGAGAAAAATTTCATTCAAAAGCAACCCTTAGCTTCACTGTCTAATATTGAACTTAAAAGCGACCAATTTGGCTTTACTGTCAAGCACGAGTAATATTGCACTCAAAAGCAACCTCTTTAGCTTCGCTGACTAGCACGAGTAATATTTCATTCAAAAACAAACCCTCTGGCTTCTCTAGCAAGAGTAATACTGCATTTCAAAGCAAGCCCTTTTGGCTGCACTGTCTAATACGAGTAACATAGCACTCAAAAGCAAAACTCTTTGATTTTATTGTCTAACATGACCAATATTACACTCAAAAGCAACCCCTTTGGCTTCATTATTTAACCCGAGTAATATTGTAGTCAGTAGCAACCCCTCTGGCTTCACTGTCTATCATGAGTAATATTGCACTCTAAAGCTACCCATTTGGTTTCACTGTCTAATATGTGTAATACTGCATTCCAAAGCAACCCATTTGGCTTCACTGTCTAACACGAGTAATTTTGCAGTCAAATTCAACCCCCTTTGATTTCACTGTTTAACGTGAGTAATACTGCAATCAAAAGCAACCCTTTGGCTTCACTGTCTAACACTAGTAATATTGAACTTAAAAGCATCCATTTTGGCTTCACTGTTTAGCACGAGTTATGTACTTTAAAACAACCTATTTGGCTTCACTGCCTATCATCGGTAATGTTGCACCCAAAAACCAATTGTTTGGTCTAATACGAGTCCTATTGCATTCTACAGCAATCCCTTTGGCTTCACTGTTTAACATGACTAATATTACATTGGAAAGAAACCCCGTTAGCTTCACTGTCTAACATGGGTATTGTTGAATTCAAAAGCAATTCATTTTGCTTCACTGACAAACACAAATAATAGTGCACTCAAAAGTAACTTGTCGAGCTTCTGTGGCAAACCTTAGTAATTGCACTTTAATAGTATTTCAATAGTAATATTAGTAATGTTCAACGGATGAGAAATCAGACATGTTCAAATGAAGCCTGAACATCGGGTGTGCATGCGTAGTGGGCCATTTTTGGTACTTAAAAGTATCTACTTTGGCTTCACTGTCTAACATGAGCAATAACAACCCCTTTGGCTACTCTGTATAATGTGATACTGAATTCAAATGCAACTTGTTTGGCTTCTCTATCTAAGAAGATTAATGCTGTACTACTTAAAGCAAATCTTTTGGCTTCAATGTCTAACAAGAGTGATACTGTAACGAATAGCAACCCCTTTGCATGTTGTAATCTAAACTGCATTCCAAAGCCATTCCAGGCCTTATCCACTCCACCCACGATAAAAATGAGCCCATTTGACCCACTGACACATCGACCCATGGGTCACTTCCATCTTTGATGTGCTACTGATTTTTAGTCCATACCACTGGACAGCTCTCATCAATTAGTATATTTGAATGTCAAAATCTGTGAAAAATTTGCGTAGATACCACATTTTGACCGGAATCGAATTTTCAAGCTGAACCCACGAGCCGTGTTTGAGTACAAACTGCACACTCGGCTCAGGCATTGTTTGAAGCGCCAATCATCTAACTTTAGAACCTAAAGTACTTTTCTTTGCTTTCTAACTCTTCTCTTTCGACGCCAATACAGTCAGTTTTCACATACGTGAGGCTTAATTTATATTTGCGTAAGCGTCTTGAATTTAGTTTTGCTGCAGCCCTTAATCTTTTCGTTTGGGGCCCACAAAATCCGTGCAGCACATTGAATGTACGCAGCAGAACTATGTTCGAAATTGTTTTTAAGGTTCATAATTTGTGTTGCTATAGTAACAGAAAATTTCGAAACTGTTACACGAAAACATTGTAATAATTTGTACAATTGTATAAACGTATTTGTCTGCTGCGTAGTTTAGTTTCGTGTAAAGAGCATAATCATACTATGAGGAATTAGGGAGTAAATGTGAATTCCCTTAGCCAGTATAAACGTCACTTTCGATCACCTTCAAGGAATTCTCCGAACGTTCTTTTCAAACGAAGCAAATAAGTGTATTTTTGCTGTTGTGGCTAAAATGTCATGATCAAACGTTATTATCTCATTGAATTACGTCGAAAAGGAATGGTAGTTATAAGAAAGCTATGACGTTTTAATTTTCCCATCCACAAAGCTCTCGGTGTTCTTTGGGATCTAGTTTTTGCCGCCTTGTAGATGTTGTTTGAAACACAAGGTTCTGCAAAGTGGTAACTGTTTTCATGAAACTTATACGTGTATGTAGATCTGGCATCATAGCTTCGGCTAGGCGCGAATAAAACCTCCAAAGTATATGTGTACATGAAAAATAAAAATATTTTGGAAGATGGGAAAGAGTTACGCACGAAAAATTTTAAATTTGGGAAAACTCTGCAAGACGTGAAACAGCTAGAAACTGCATATGCCAACTAGCAACCAATGGACATTCCGGGATTACACAACAACAGTCGAAATAATTTATTTCATGGGAACTGCCATTATGATGCAATTATAACAGGACGGAAAGGTTTGCAACTGTGTTTATTTACCTGGTGAAGTTACAGAGAGGACTTTATTGTTCGTTGTTGTGCGACCGAGTTGTGCAGCCGAGTAGTGCGACCCTGCCTTTTCCCTTTTCATTATTATAAACATCAGCTCTAATTGTCCCTCTCCATCTCGAGACAACCCTAGCAGTTAAAAAGGACGTTAATTCAACAGATGTTTTTTCTTCCAGTTGTATTTGTTTTAGATGGGCGAAATGATAGCAGTCATTTTGCCCCTCCTAGGTGCAATGGCAATTGGCTATGACCATTAACCAAAATAGCACGAATGATCTGAATATGTAAAGCTTGCAATAGGGATTGCAGGCTTTTTTTTTACCATCCGTTGCACAATGGGTTTTTTTTTAACCAAAATCCAATTTACACGCTTTTTTGCCCCTTTTGAACTTTTTTCCACTTTTCACACTATTTATTAGTGAACTAATATTTTTTTTAATCATGTAAAGGGCTTTTTAGCCAAAAAACATTTTGGAGAGGATACCTGAACTCCAGCTGTCAAAAAAACCTCAGGGAACCTTCGGTTTTCAAGACAAACATTTTTTTTTCTTTGGCACACCAACGCAAAAAGACCTCGGTCTTATAACCTCAGCCATTTCTTGAATAATGGACTAAATCGGCCAAACTTGGAACCCCTTAATAGCCACATTCTCTAGCTACAAGCTGGGGAAAGCAGAACACCAAATTTCCATCTAGAAAATTATCTACATCCATTTGAAATTCACTCCAAACCAACCGCAGCGCTCATCACTTCCGGCCGCCATTATTCAACATTTCTGTACATTTGTAATCAATTCTTTTTATTTTCTTTTAGGCATAAAGCCAAATTATATTAGCTTAGTTATGGGTTAGGAGAGGCTTCCTTTGCAAAGGTACTTAACCTCATAATTAGGTTGTTTTAAACATAAGTGTGATATTTTTTATCTATTTGTGGTGCACCCAACAATTATGAAAAATGTCCAGTCTCCATGAAAACTAGTTATCTGCCACTGCAAATAATGCCCTGATTAATGCGTTTTAGCATGCATACTGAGTTAATTATTTAATCTTTTACTATCTTAACTTGCCCCGTGAACCCTACCACTTGCTCGACGATTTTATTTAACTTTAATTTTTACCGGACACGAATTTTTGTTGTACATATTTTTGCCGAAGATCTCCGTTATAATCGCCGATCGTTACCACCATTCCTAAGCCAACAAACTAGCTTACCTTCTATTAATTCATTATATTTTGTAAAGATATGTTCCATGCAATCCACTGTGTCTGTGCAATACACTCCCCCCCCCCCAACCTAGTTGTGGTGTATAACAGCAGTTTGCCATTAAAGCTTGTTACATTTAGGAGTAGTGAATTATTCACTGCAAAAGCCACTCTACTAAGCTGTAATTCGAAACAATCCACGAAATAGTCATGTAAATACGAATCCTACAGTCAGTATCTTAATGCAAAGGCCATTTCCCAATGTCCATGTGTTCAAAACGCATATAGGCCTATCTTACATGTCCCTACTCCTTCAAACGGCACTACACCAAAACCCTTTGCCCAGCCTTCTCCTCCCACTTTCCATTGTTCTCCAGGCCCTCCACCAATCAGACCCATGTAGCTCTCCTCGGCGTCCGCGCTTTGGTCGCCAACATCCGCTAATCCAGCATAAAAAGCCCCACTTGCCCTCCCGCCACAGCACAGCTCACAAGCTAGAGGTGGTCACGCCGATCGGGATAGGAGACGATGCCGTCCGATTGTTGCCATGCCGGGCAAATGGTAGTGGTTCGTATTCACTTAGTTTAAAATCGAAAGTTATACTTTAGGCCCACAAAACCTAAATTATTAGTTTAATTTTAAATACTTCTAGCTTTGAGAAATAATGGATGTAACTTTTTCTATCGGCAGTTTCTAGTCTAAGTTAACCATAACGTCAGGGTGGTTCCCTTCCTAAAACCAAGTCATCTTACTTATTTTAGTGAATAACTTAAGTAAAAGTCCAGGAAGAACTAGTCCAGATTTAACCCCGACTAAACTAAACCCGATTTAAAACTTGCTGTTGAAATTGGGAGGTTGAAATAGACCTGAAGCTAACTTCCTAGATGTAAAGTTGATTTATTCCGGAATTGTAATTCGGTAGTGGAATTTATAATTGAAATTTCCTGTTGCTTTAAAATAAAAGCTTTTTTGTGAAAACACGTAAAAATTTTAACTTGCGATGTTTTGTTTTGTTAACCTGCATAAATAAAATCAAGCGTTTTAAACGTCAGTTGTTTCCCCACGTGTTAATAATTGTTGAGTTATATCTAATGTCAATCATTATTTAGGAGAACTCGGTATATTGTTGCAATTAACGTCACTCCACCATGGTGGCACGTACCTAGTGTAAATAGTACTTGTTAAGCCTACAAAATTGATAGGACCATGTCGCTCCGTTCCCTACATCGGGCCAGTACCCAAACTGTGCTTTGATAAAACTCCAAAACACTCCAAAGTATTATTTTAACCAAGACCAAAGTCAACCAGATGTCGGGGATGTTACAAGCACCTCAGCCGTCGTAGCATCCGCCGTTACAATCAGTGGCCTACTTACCCACGGTTCAGTTATACGTTATTCAAAAATTCAAATTTTTTAAATGTATTTTTATGTTGTTTTGTTTTTTTTGCAATCACCTACACCAACGATTCGTTGAAGTGATAACAAAATTTTGTTAAAATGGTTTGCAGTTTTGGCCAACCTAATCCTAACCTAGTGTAATTGCATTGAACGGTGTTTACACTGAAAGTCGGCGTTCATGTTGTTTTGAGACCCACAGGAAATACGTTGGCATGGTACCCGTACCCCCCCCCCTCCCCGGTCATTTTCCTTCCGTTTTTTTTTTTATTGTTTGTAGTCACATTCACAAAAAGTATAATTGCTTACCGAAATTTAAAACGAGCGTTTTAAGGTAGGACAAGAAAGCGGAGGGATGGACTTGCTATGGTATTTACAAATAAAAATTAGGCAACAATTGAACATTCAGTATCACTGTTGCTTCAGTGAAATGTGAGTTTCAGGAGTTCCAGTCGTCATTCTTCTGTTCACTTAACATCTTGTTGGTCATGTGTACCATCAAGGTATGGAGGGTTTGGGAGAGTATGAACCCACTTATATAAACAGGACGGAATTGCTATAATTCAGCCAATCATGCTGAAGGGGACCAGAGGGTTCTACTTTGAATTTTCTAATGACTTCGGGCTCTAGGAGAAAATTATTTTGCATACCAGCCCAGTTTAGCTTTCCTCGGTACCCAAAGATTGCTTAGTCAATATTCGTAACGCAAATGAGCGCACATACCGCTAGTATGTAGGCAAAAATCGTTCAAATATAAGCTCTATCTCCTATCTAACCTCCCAGATATAGACATATTCAACCTATCCAACTAACTAGTACAGTAAAATAGTGAGTTGACCCAAACATTTAGTATGAAAAGCAAATTCCAGCAAAAATCGACTTGAAATGACTTTAAGACACCACTGTTAAAATGCAACTAAATGCAACCTTGCGAAACCATCTTAAAATGGCGGCCATCTTGGAAAAATGGCGACACAAAAATGTTTTTTTTGACAATTTCCACTAAAACGGCT
Source organism: Lithobius niger (assembly GCA_023313725.1). Taxonomy (NCBI): domain Eukaryota; kingdom Metazoa; phylum Arthropoda; class Chilopoda; order Lithobiomorpha; family Lithobiidae; genus Lithobius; species Lithobius niger. The sequence continues at coordinate 8,834 of JAHWFP010003123.1, forward strand.
GCCTGTACGACATAAATGTGTCAGCACAAATTTAAAGATAATTAAATTCTATACAAAAGAAAGTTCCTCAAAGAACTCTGTAGAATGAATGGTTACAAATAGGAATGCACCGAATACAAAATTTGCCGAATACCGAATATACAACCGAATACTTAAGTTGCCGAATACCGAATATATAACCGAATACTCATCTTGCCGAATACCGAATATACAACCGAATACTCAACTTGCCGAATACCGAATACCGAATATACAACCAAATAGTTAAACTGCCGAATACCGAATTATTCGGTTCTGTGCCGAATAATGGCCGAATAGGCCGAATAGCGAATTATTCGGCCGAATACTTGACTGAATACCTGTCATTTAAACATATTTGATCATTTTTTCCTTCTTTTAGAAATGTCAGAAGACAATTCCTCACAAACCAAAAAGTAAATGCTTAGCTAAACGTTCTTACATTCACACAATTACTTAAATTAATACTAAAAAATATTTGTCCGAATACCAACAAATCTTAACACTATTCGGCCGAAAACCGAATATCACTATTCGGCCGAATACCGAATATCACTATTCGGCCAAAATCAGTATTCGGCCGAATACCGAATAGCACTATTCGGCCAAAATCAGTATTCGGCCGAATACCAAATACTTAAATTTTTGGCCGAATAGGCCGAATACCAAATAATTACCGAATATTCGGTGCATCCCTACTTACAAAGTCATTAGCAAAGGCGGTAGCCTTTACTGTAAGGTTTGACCTCGGTCTCCCATGTTAAGGCCGAAATTTCGATGCTTAATTTCTCCGCTGTCTTTTAATAGTTTTCTCTCAAATTTAATAAATAAGCTTTGTTGGACTTGATGAACACGTGTACCAACTTTTATTAATTTCCGATTGGTCACTTGGAGATCTGGACTTGAGCTGGAATCTTGAGTTTCATTTTTGGCTTGGACGACTTCTTCTTTGGACACGTTTATACAATGGTCTCTACAGACTAAACCATTTGTCGTAGAAAGCTGGTTCTGAGCTCATTTGAAAAGAGCTACTTCCGGAGATGTGCCCTTTATAGAAAGAAAAATGTCAATTGGTTGAGCCATTTCGGAGTTACGGGGCCTTGAACGATCAGTTTTATTGTTTTACATTGTTTTAAACATTGTTCTTAACGCAATAATGCCAATCAGCAAACGCCAGCCGCAAGGCGGAGACTTAAAAGACCAAACAAATGCTAACAATGCTGTTAGTCAACAATTCAGCCGCACTTTGAGGAAACGTGAAGAGGAAACATTATCCTTATTACGAATTAAACCATGCGCAATGGCTGTTTGCTGTGACGTCACCACGAGTTAGCCAATGGCGAACGAGAACAACGGCTGTTTGGCCGTCTGATTGGACTAGCCCAGACACGTGATATGCACGTCACAGCAAACAGCCATGGCGCGTGGTATAACGTCACCCTGTCATTTTAACGCTAAAATGTTCGTTGCTCATTTGGCTTGCCAGCCTGTAATAACACGAATAAAAGCCAAAGTCGCTGAAAAGAGTACTGTAGAAAATCCAACTTAGACTAAAGACTACAGAAACACTGCGGTATGTGAACCCTTACAGGAAAGTTTATTTGTGTTACTTTGCTGTTTTGACTTCCGATCAGTTCAACTTTACTTTAACTATCTAACAAGCTCGTTTTTGTTTTTTATTACCGATTATGTTTAACCCAATTTGGCACCATCTTGGAAAAATGCTAGCAAAAATCAACATTTTTCCTCAGTTCCCCCAGAATATTCTGTTAGGTATCTTTCCGTACGTGTATTCGATCAAGAAATTTAATCGCAATAAATTCACGTCACTGCAGTAACTAGTGTGCAATGGTTTGGGTGGAATTCGCTCCGATATTGTACTAATTGCAACCATTGTATTAATCAAATAGGGCGTCTTGGGGTCCAAAATTGATGGAATTATTCACTTTCTGTGAAAAGCGTGAAATTTGGTATGGGTGCTCATGAAGGGTAACTGGAAAATAAGCTATGATATCAAGTTCAAAACCATCCTGAGGGGAGGAGGGGAGATTTACCTCCTAATTACGGTTTTTTGGCTGTAACTCCTTAACCGTCATCAAATCAAAAGCATAATGTGAAGCGAAAACGTTCAGTACAAGATTCTGGTCAAGATAGGTGATATACATCGTTTAGGTAAGATCAACCATTGAACCCAAAAATCGTAATCCAAGTTTACCCCCCCCCCCCCCTAATTTGCACCGAGCGCTCCATATGTTGTTACAGTGACCTTCGATTTCAAAGTGCTCTTGCATTTTTTCCAATAGCCCGAAATGAACATGCTCAGGATTTTCTAAAAGGTGTGGATCGATTCTTTCCATCAATCCTCACCGAAATTGTATTTGTATTTGTATCTAAGCTAAACAATTTCGGTTAGGATTGAATGAACGAATATATCCCCACCTTTCAGAATATCATAAGCATGTCCATTTCAGGCTATTAGAAAGCTCGCAAGAGCATTTTGAAAACGAAAATCACCATAAACCTTCGCCACTATGCTATTATCTCTTCACTTTTAACTGGCGTAGGACGGTCCCTATCTAATTTGAACAAGTTCGGTTAGGATTGGTGGAAAAATTAACTCCCCATCTTTCAGAAAATCCTAAGCATGTCCATTTTGGGCCATTAGAAAGTTCGCAAGAGCATTTTGAAACTGAAGGGCATTATGACAACCAATTAGGCCTAAACAATGGAGCGCTAGTACAAATTAAGGGGGCAAACTTGAAATACGACTTTGGGCTGCAATGACTGCGTTTACCTAAAATATCTATATCACCTTTCTTGTCCAGAATTGTGTGCTGAACGTTTTACTTCGCATTATACTTTTGATTTGTTGACAGTTAAAAGAATTAAAGCCCCAAAACCGTTTTTTGGGATAAATCACAGTCTCCCACCTCCCCCTTCAGGGATGGTTATGAACTTGCTATCATAGGTATTTTTTTTCCAGTTACCCTTCATGTGCATCCATACCACGTTTCATGCTTTCACAGAAGTTAACAATTCAACAATTTCATAATAGAAATAAGAATACAATATGTGTAACTACATGAAGATTAAACAATGGTCGCAATTAATACAATATCAGGGCGAATTTCGCTCAAACCATTGCACACTAGTTACTGCAGTGACATGCATTTATTGCGATTAAATTTTTTGATCCAATAAACGTACGGTAAGACATCTAACAAAACATTCTAGGGGAACTGAGGAAAAATACATATGTTTCGCTGACATTTTTCCAAGTTGGCGCCAAAGTGGATTACATATGATCAGTAATAACTCTGTAACCATTGATTCTACAGTTCTATAAGGAAATTTTTTTTTTAATGTAGAATTTAATTATCTTTAAGTTTGTACGGATACATTTATGTCTTACAGGCAGCCATTTTACTGGAAATTGTAAAATAAAACGTATTTGTGTCGCCATTTTTCCAAGATGGCGCTATTTTCAGAGAGTTCCCCAAGGTTGCATTTGGTTACATTTTAACAGTGATGTCTCGTAGTCATTCCAAGTCTATTTTTGTTGGAATTTGCTTTTCATACTAAATGTTTTGGTCAACTCATTTTTTAGGTTATTTCTACTGGACTAAACCAACCTATCCCACCTACCCAACCCACCATTCATTCAATGGTAAACGGTCTTCAATATGCTTGACCTGCACGAAGAAAGCCTTTAAAAAGCTCTTGATTTTGCTGAACGAATTTGTATGAACATTAGCAAAACAACTTTCGACCCAAAACGAGCGTGGCACTGCTGATACTTGTGAACATTTCGTATCGCAATATTTTCGGAGACATAGGACCCTGTCTTAGCTTGGGCCTGGGGACGCAATATTGTTACGCAAAATCAAAACTACGTAAATTGTTGTTGATTCTATTTATCCGTGGAGTCGGAAAAAATAAGGACAAAGGGTGTATTATTTTAAAGCGCAACTCAAGCTATTTCCACTAATGTGACAGCAAATTACATCGCATTTGTATAGACTTCATTATGTGCAGCCACTAGGTAACAAGAAATGCCTTTAAACACATTCCTATATAAACAAAGAATCATCATTTAAACCGGTACCTAACGCAATTTTAAGCAAGAAAAAATGAGAATTGGCCAGTTTAAAAATATTTGTGTAAAGTCTAGTCTCGTTTCGGATGATACTAATTTGATTAAAAAACTGAAGACGTCAAAACAGAAAGGAACAAGATTTCCTATAAGATTTCAGATACCACAATGTGCTGCAGGTTTAAAATGAAACCTTTCTGCTGTATTCAACCATTAGACACGTAAATAAAATTAAAGCCATGGCAATGACTATTTGAAATGGTTACTTAAATGTTTTATTATATTATTATTGTTTTTCCCAATTAACAATATGTCCGGATTGTTTTCCACATATTTCAAATGCAATGTCAAAAAAAAGGTTGTCTTCTTGTTGCATTTTTAGGAACTTTATTGGGGAAATTACATGGTTCCCGTCCTCCTAAGCATTGTAGTTTAATCAATTTTACCAAGAATTCTTGATTATACAGATTCCTTTTTTCTTTCCTTTATAGTTAAGGAAGATAAATTTTTTTTTAAATGCATTACAGCGTTATTCAATTCTTTACTCCAAGTCTGTCTGCTTACTTTTAAATTAAGAAAACAAGCTTCAGTTAGAAGATGACTAATGCCCGTCATATCAGCTGGGTGCAGCCATTTAAATGATTTTATTTTTTCACAATTTTTTTTTATGTCCTAGGTCAGAGGTTAGATGCATTGTTGCCAGATCCACACATAAGTCTGTATTTCAACAGATTTCAACAAATTTTCCGGACAAAAAATTGTTGTACTCAAATTAATTAAAATCTACAGATTTTTTGAATTTCTTGTTCGCAGCCTCCATTTTCACTTACAGGTGGCCGCACCAGCACTGTACAATTGTGATGAAGGTAGTGATGAGGATTAAAATTATGCCCCAATGGTCGTTGAAACTGGAAGGTTGTGAAAAGTTAATTTCAGCACTAAGTTAGATTTTTTTTAAATGTAAATAAGTAAGTGCAAGATTCTTGTGAAGGTCTCTCAACAACAAAATTATCTGCTGGCCCCAGGCAGTGTCATGTGTATAAAGATCAGTGGTTAAATTGGTTGTTTTTTTTTATAACATCATATGCATCGTGTGATGTCCTTGGCATGGACACACCTAAGCCCAGCGTGGGCACAAATGATAATAACTGACACCAGGAGCCTATAGAAAACTAGGAGCGTGTGTAGCTGGTCTATGTTAGAAGCGCAAAATTTAGTACGAAATTCTAACGCCAGAAGGAGCAACAATACTGCGCCTGCGCCAAGTTGTCGAAAATCGAAACTGAATTTAGCACGCGAGGCAGACGTGTGCTACGAAAGCAACGCTCTATTTTATTGATGGTTAGAGCAACTTACGAACAACTGATTATGTGTTTGTTTAGTTTTTTTATTATTACTTTGGTATTGTTTCCATGTTAAACACTTATTGTTTAAAAACAAAGGACCGAAAATTAACATTGAGAACGTGACGCACACCTCTCATCATCTCGTGCAGGTGGCGACCTCTGGTAACAAATTTGTACACCACTGTAGCCGCTCCTGACTTAACACTGTAGTGGAAGTTACCGACACACGCTCCTAGTTGTTTTCTATAGGCTCCTGCTGACACGGACTACCAGAGTGTAGGCTAAGCTGATAAGACAGCTGGCTTCCTGTTTACTCCTCCTTAAATATTAGTACACCAGGAAGTCATTTGATACTATAAATACTCTATACAGTGATGGGTCAGCCTATTAGGTAATTAAAGGGATATCTAGGTAGGGTTAACATATTGACATGAAATTGAAGGCGGCTATTGTGGGGCTCACAAGTGACGACTCCACGATACAGAGAGCGGGAAACAAAAACAGAAAAAAAATTTAAGCCTAGCTGGAAATAAAATCATGATTACGGAGGCAAGATGTATTTTTTTAGTCACTACCTAATTTTAAAGAAAGATACATAAGTTTTTGCTTTCGAGAAAAACTAAACACTATTTTTGAAACTGTTCACAAAATCAAAAAACACAATATGTAAAAAAAAATTTCGGTTTTAAGTAAATTGACACTTTGAAACTGACTGAAAAATTATCAGTTTAAAATTTACTATGGAGCAATTTTTCTTTTGTAATTACAATCAGAAATAACTTAATTTGTTGTTGTATCTTGTAGCCTTTTTTTGGTTAGTTTCTGTAGCTAAAACGCTACATCGTTGCTTGTAAAAAGATATCTCGCATCCAAGAGATCGTTGCCAATGTTGCTTTTGGTTAGGATTCACCGGAGTGGAAATTGTGGCTCCAAATAATTTTTTGTTCCGATGAGTGAAGAATTCACATGCAAATACAAAAAAGATACAAAAAGGATAAAAACGTGAAATCAATTTTTCACACAAACAACAATACACACTACATTTTTACCTAATTTTAAAGGTGGACATTTTTAAAATAAACAGAGCCGATTCTCTGCACGAATAACTAGGGGACAAAACGTTTTAGCGTTACTCGCTACAGTTTAAAAAGAATTATCGTTTACTTCACGTGCAACAGTTTACAACAAAAAAAAAACGGAGAAGTTGTAGCCAACTGGTAAGTTTTTGCAAACGAAAACTACAAATTGAGCTTGTCAGGAGCTCTACGTAGTCTTTGAATGATGTTGAGCACTTTGAAGTTGCGCAGCAATATCAACTTGTGTTGGTGATAGCACAACTTTACGTTTATTGTGATTCGGTTTCGCTTTTTTGTTAGTTATGACCAGGCTTCGGTGGCGATTGCTTAGCGGATGGTGACGTAACAACCGATGAACTTGAAGGTTGTGACCTTTCTGGCTTCGAATTTCCTTCCAGAGGGGCGCTGGTACTAGCCAAAGGTGATTGGTTAATTACGTTAGCAGACTCATCCACTTCGTGTGTGTGTGGGGTGATTTCGCAGGAGATTTCCTGCCACCTGGTGACTTGCGTAGCAAATTCTCAGGTGATTTTTCAAGCTGTTGGATTGGTGGAACTGAGCCCTCGACGATAGAAGTCGACTTTCTGGATTGGCCGAGATATCGATGCTCAGGAACTAAGTCAGCGGAACTTGGCTTTTCACGTTTCTTACCGCCAAAAGACATGCGTTTGAAAATAGTGTGATTCTGCTCATTATTATTCATGAAGGATTTACTGCTTTTCGCCGTCGGAATAAGTGCGTTTGGTGGCTGTTCTGGATATTCCTTTTCAGCGGTATGTAACCTTAGTTGTTCGCGATGTTTGCGAATCGTATTACCGTTAGTATCAACGATAGTATAGGATTGATTATTACCTATTTGGTTAACGATACCTACTGACCATAGTTTGTCATTAGTAGTACTAAAGTCACGATACCAAACCTTGTCACCTATTTGATACGTTTTCAACTCACGATGGTGGGTGCTCAGTTACTTGTTTTAATTGTTTTAGGCGAACAGCTGCAATAGAGTCAGGGAACAATAAATCCAGCCGAGGCTTTAATTCTCGGTTAAAATATAATTTTCAGGGTGTTGCTTGCGTGGTTGCGGAGATAGTGATTCGTGCTGATAACAAGTAAGAATTTATACTCTCTTGAAAAGTAGACCCCTGTCACCACGCGGCCTTGTAGACTCTCTTGAAATTACGGACATAGACCTCGGCCAGGCCGTTGGTCCAAGGAGCAAAACTTAGCCCGGTCATGTGCCTAATCCCATTGGATTTTAACCAATTATGGAATTCTGAGTACATAAATTGGGCAGCATTGTTCGTAACTAAGCTGTCCATTAAACCATATAAAGCTATATGATTGTTTAAAACGTCAATGACACGCGCGGACGTTGTTGACTTCATTTTATGCAGAAAAGGAATTTTTGAATGTGCGTCTACTAGAATGAAAAACATGTAATTGCTGTAATAGAAAAACATCGGGCCGAGAAAATCAGCTTGTATACGATTATTCGGCTTTAGTGGGTATTCCCACGTGTGCTTTGGCCCAGACATTTGAGTATCTTTATGCTCTTGATAATTTTGGCATGATTTGACTTTATTTTCAATGTCAGAGTCAATTATAGGCCACCAGACTTTTTGTCTAGCTGAACTTTTCAATTTAACTATGCGTAAGTGATCACTGTGTAGATCTTTCAAGATTTGTCTCCGCAAGGCCGTCGGCACCAGGACTCTATACCCCCAATATAGGGTTTCGTTTTCGACCGAGATTTCAGCACGACGTGTGAAGTACGGTAACAGATCGGGAATTTCGCATTTGTCAGGCCAGCCATGGTTCACATAACGATAAACTTTTAAAAGGATTTCATCATGTTTACTTTCAAAAACGAGTGTCTCGTTTAAAACTGGAAGATTAGAAATAGTTTCTAAAGCAAGAATATTATATTTCTCTTCTGCCTTTTCGAATTCCTCGGTATTTGGGAGGGGAAGTCGCGATAATGCGTCTGCCGTCAAGCTAAGTTTACCGGGAATGTGTTCGAATTCATAATCGTAAGCATTAAGCATCACTGCCAATGCTAAACCCTGGCGGCTGCCATCTGCGGTATTCCTTTTTCAGGGCCAAAAATCCAAACTAAAGCCTTCTGATCAGACTGCAGTATGAATCATGAATCGCTGACCATAAACGTATTCATGAAACTGTTTCACTCCCCAAGCCACGCTGAGAGCTTCCCGATCACAATGCGAGTAGCCCATTTCGGCTTGAGTTAGCTTACGTGAAGCGAAAGCTATTGGTCGAGATTCGCCGTTTTTCATGACATGCATGAGGCACGCGCTGACTCCGTAGGGTGAGCTGTCACAAACGAGTTTGAGCTTTAATTTCGGATCGTAATGAACCAGAACTTTTGATTTAAGAAATAATTCTTTTACGTTGCTCACAGCTCGGTCACATTCTTCCCCCCAAACCCACTTCACACTTCGGCTTAATAAACGTGTTACTGATGACAGAATACGAGCGAGATTTGGTAGATATTTTGAGTAATGGTTTACAAAACCCAGAAAGCTCTGTAGCTCTTGAATACATGTTGAGTTAGGAACGTTTGTGACTGCTTCGATAACCTCAGGGAGTGTATGCAGGCCTTCTGCATTTATCATGTGGCCTAAATATTTTAATTCAGGCCGCGACAGTTTGCTCTTCTCGATCTTAAGTTTGGCTCCTGCATCTTGTAAAGCATTTAACAGTTTGTTTAACGATTCGTCATGCTCACCCCCCCCCCCCTTCCTGCTCACCAGGATGTTATCGTAAAACGGGAGACATTTGGGGATTTAACTGGTGACTTGAGTCATTACCCTCTGGAAAATTCCAGGGCTGGACGCTAGGCCCAGGGGTACGCCAAGCCATCTAAACAAACCCAGGGGTGTATTTATTGTCAAAGCTTCTTGTGACTCTTGGTCAAGTTCAATTTGCAGAAATGCAACCTCAAGATCGATAAGGGAAAAAGTGTCACTGCCTGCTAATTCACTGAATAATTCTGCGGCCGTGGGAACCGGATAGTGGTCGACTTCCAGTTGGGGGTTCACGATGGTTTTATAATAACCTATCACCCGGATTTGGCCATCCGGTTTGTGAACTATGACTATCGGTGTAGAACACTGAGAGGTTTCCACAGGCTCTAGAATTCCAAGGCCAACCAATCTACGAATTTCTTGGTTAACCTTTTCTTTGAGTGCTAACGGAACTGGTCATACACGACAGTACACAGGCTTAGCATCAGGTTTTAAATGAATCTTAGCTTAAAAGTTCTTAAATTTACCCATGCCTTCAGAAAATAGCTCCGCGAAACCCTTTGCTATTTCGGAAGTGTCAACTGGTGTAACGCTAGTTTTAATTTTCTTTACACTTTTCTTAGGTTTAACTTTAGTTTGTAGGTCATAAAATGGATGGTAGTCAACCCAAAAAATAGAAAGCCAATCCTTTCCCATTAATGCAGGTTTATACAATTTGGAAACTAATGCATCCAAGTGTTCAATTTGACCTTTGACTTCAACCTTCAGACTTACAGTGTAAATCGTGTTCTCAATTCCGTCTGTGTATGAGTGTATCGAATACGGACTGAGTTTTAAAGGACAGTCCGCAAAATATTTTTGATGCCACTCAATAGGGATAATGGCTGCGTCTGCCCCGGAATCGAGTTCCATTTCTAACTTGACACCATTTAGACAGACTGGCAATTTCCATTTATGGATTTTCTTAGAATTAACTACTACTATTATCTTATTGGTTTGTAGGGAAATTGAAATCTGGTCCGCAGCCTGACTCAGTCCAAGAGTATTATTTTTCAGTACAAGATAGTCGTTGTCTAAATCGGTATCAGACCCGGAACCAGAATCTGAATTTTCGGCTTCAACATCCTGGTCTTTTCACTATCACTTTCGCTATAGCGTTCGAGTTTGTTGACGCGTTTTTTATTGCTATACTTTTGTTTAGACTTCGGCCTAGCCTTAAAATTTGTGCTAGAACTTGCTTTAGGGTGGTCGAGTGTTTTTGAAGTTCTATTCGAATGACTAGCTTTTCGGCACACGGCTTTTAAATGGCCGACAGTGTGGTATCTGCCACACGTATAGTCATGATATTTACAACGTGTTTTCACGTGGCCGTTTTTGCCGCAACAATAGCAAATAAAATCCTTAGTGGATTTAGGCCTACTTGAGGTTTTGCTCGACTTTTTTAGGTACGTAATAATTAACAGCTCTAGAATGGCCTCTCAAAACGCTTTGGTCTGTTTCAGCAGATTCTAAGGATAAAGCTAAGGATGTTGTAGAATTTAAATCCAGTCTGCTTCAACAACTCGCGTTGAATGACTTCTGATTGGATTCCCCCCCAATTAGGCGATCCCTAAACATTTCTCTGTTAATATCTTTAACTTTAGCGAAGCCACAATACCTCGTCATTAGCTTTAATGCAGCTAAATATTCCCAGATACTTCCATCTGATTTTTGCGACCTTCTAAAGAATTTAACGCGCTCAGATACCCCGGAGGGTACTGGCTCAATGTCGTCTAGAAATTTTTTAACGAGTTCATCAAATGTTAATGAGTCGGGCAAATCAGGTGAGATGATATTCAAACTTTTATCAAACATTTTCTGGCCTACAGATGCCATTAGAAAATCTACTTGTTTGGTTGCTGGTATTTCTTTAGCTTTAAAATAATAACTAATTCGGTTGGAGTATTTCTCCCATGTATCGGACTCGCAATCGAATTCCGAAAATAAACCAGCGGTTTTAGACGAACCCATGTTGAAGTTGTCTTCACGATTACTAGATTCTAAATTTAAATTTAAATTAGAACTAGTTTCGTTAACGCTTGCGTTCACTACTGAATTATTTTCAGTTTCACTTTCATTGCTAATTATAGCAGTTACAGGTGGTTTACTACCGACACCTGTCTTTGGCATAAGCCTTACAAAATTAATTTTAATTAAATTTAATTACAATCCTGTTTAACATGCAAGGATTAAACTGGAGCACTCAAGACTACCGGTCACTTATTTAAACACAGAAATAAATCATGCTTAAATGTAGCCAACCTAGTTGTATAAATTAACTACCTACAAGTTAAATTTCAAGGGACTAGGCTTTGAAAAAATGTTTTACGTTCACCATATTGCAACGTTTTACAAAACAACACTTCTGGCCTAAGCCTCAGCACAGACCAGATTTCACTAAGTTTAAGCATAAACCTACGGTGTTTAATTTTACACCGGCGTACACTAGCCCGAATATGGGCAATGGCACAATCGAATTTACAAGGGTTAATTTAGCAGCACAGTTTTCGAACCTTCAGGTTTATAATATTGCCTGTGCGGCCACGCCAGTGCGTCGCTCTAGAACACTGCCACGGTAAAATTAACCATAATAAATCTAATTGCCCACGTCGGTTCTAGTTGATAAGGTACTAAATTTACCTATTATCATTTTCGTACCACTATTCACTACCACGACAAAATAACACTGTTTAAAAAGTTTAAACTCTGATAGGAATTCAGAGCACTAATTTTCATTGCTTAAATGAAAAAAATTTGCAACTTACCACAAATATGGAGCAAAGATGTGGTTGAAGACCTATCAGTTTAAGCTTAAGTTTTCAAGATTACCATTGGTACCGGACTCGTCGCCAACTGTATCCCACCCTCATTGCCAAGTGTGTTGTCCTAGGCATGGACACACCTAAGCCCAGTGTGGGCACCAATGGTAATAACTGACATGGACCAGCAGAGTGTAGGCTACAGCTGGTAAGACAGCTGGCTTCCTGTTTACTCCTCCTTAAATATTAGTACAACAAGAAGTCATGTGATACAATAAATACTCTATACAGTGAATGGGTCAGCTTATTAGGTAATTAAAGGGTTATCTAGGTAGGGTTAACATAATGAAATTGAAGGCGGCCATTGTGGAGCTCACAAGTGACGACTCCACACATCGCAAAAGAAGTTAAACCATAATAGGACGGCGAAATTCTAATTTTTACAAATCTACAGATTTTTTGTGCAATTTACAGACATTTTGGCTAAAATTTACAAACCTTTCTTTATTTTCCGCATCTGGCAACACTGAGCAGTCCACATGTATTCTGAAAACCCAGTTTCGAGTCCCACCAGACGAGAACACATGAAAAAAAAAACTATCATGGAAACGACCATAATAATCATTAACCTTTCCAGCAGCACCAGACTGCTACGATGGGTATTGTTCATTTACTTTTAAATACACACCTTTCAAAATTGCAAGTGTTAAATTTGCGGCCGTACAGAAATAACGGTAAT
>JAHWFP010003126.1:0-19825 GCA_023313725.1 Lithobius niger
GTTAAACTAGCTACAATAAGTCCACAACATATCTGATTTATAAATGTTGTGTAGTTATTTCTAGTTGTTCACTTTTATCAAACTTATTTTCTTATACTTTCCTGATATTTCATTTTGGATTAGCACAAAGTGCTTCGATTCAATGTCACACCCACTTTAACCATGTGGCATTAAATCAAAGCACTTTAAGCTAATATAAAAAAAAAACCCACCAAAAGTAAATGACATGAAGGAAGTTTGGTGAGAGTGAAAATCTAGAAATAAAAACCTACACAACACTTAGAAATTAAGACATGCCTTGAACTTGACACAAAGTACATTGATTCAACGCCACACCCACTTTAACCGCATGGAATTGAATGGGAGCATTTTATGCTAATCTAAATTTTTTTAATTAAATCATCAAGAAATCGCACAGCCACTTTTGTACGAGGACAATACAAATGATCAAACAAAAACAGGCTCATCTACAATGCAAATTAAATTAGTCTAAATACGAAGCAAATCGTATTAAATAATTTGATGTGGCCTTTGAACTCCCAATACCATCTCAATTTATTTAAACCTACAGTTTTGAACTCTTTACACCTTTACAGTTATCACAGGTTTTTGCACAATGATTTTGTAGTTTAGCTCAACATGATCTCCGATATTCACGCAAGGAGAGTTTACACCCGTTGAACAGTTGTTTTTTTTTTTTACTTTGGCTTCGCTTATTTTTTCCTACTTTCGTCCACTTTCAATTTGCTTTCATCTATTGTTTTACTTTCCACAACACAAGCCTACAATAAAAATTTACGAAAGCAAAAAAAAAAAGTATGAATCTAAAGCACCGGTAAATGGTGAACATCTTCAGTCCAGCTTACATCAACATCGACCAGCTGGTGAGACCAGAGCTGGCTTCTAGACTGGAAAGAAGGCGGCATATCCAGTAACGTGATATAAAGCTCAATGGTGCACACATATAATTCAAACATGTGATGTAACCGGCAATTGTTTGTGCAAAAATTTCTTCTGATGAAGATGAAAAGGTTAACTACACGACTGGTTTCCCACATATCTGTTAGGCATAGTTGTTCACTGAAAATTCAAGTGAACACTTTAGTTCACTGTTCAACTCGAATAAACCATTCTCCTTCCTCAGAAAAATGCACAACATGGAGGAAAAATAGGTTCTCACATGACGTTTTGTTTTCGGTTTTTTCCCCCAGAATTTGTGTGTACAACATGTCATGCGAGAACTTATTTTTCCTCCGTGTAGTGCATTTTTTTCTGAGGAAGGAGAACGGTTTATTCTCCGAAAATTCAAGTCCATGTTCTGCCAGGTGGTTTAGACCTGATTCGATTTCTTATTATGACTTTTGAAAACCACTGTTGTCGTCGTTTACTGGTTTTCGTTAACACTTTAGGTTGTGCCATTTATTATATAAAAGGACGAAACCAATTAAAAAAAAAAACCTGTATCTTTGTTGTATGAAAATAATATTCAAAAGGCAAATGTCAGGAATGCATAAGTTAAGATGTTTGTGGGAAACGTAAAACTACAAATAAGTCCACAATTTAAAAAACAGGACCTATTTTAATTAAAATTGTAGGCCTACAACGATAACCTGCATAAAAACTAATGAAACCGCTATTTTTTCTTTTTTTATAACGCTACAGATATAAATCTACAGGACATATTAAGAACTTCAATACCACATTCGTGATTGAAAAAGCAAGCAAAAATTTCCAAACCCTTACGTATCTTGTCAAATGAAAGACCCAAATAGAAAATAAATAAATATGCTAACTAAGGCTGTACTGAACAGATTTAGCCGAACAGATTTTGTGCTGATCGGCAAAAATCGGTTCGGCTAACAAAAACCAGCAGATTTTTGATTTTGGTCAGGCCCTTGACAATAGATAAATTCTGTTTCACTGCATGTTTTGTTACCTTTTGTTTTAATTTAGGCTAGGCATGTTTTGCATTGTGTAGGGGCTAAGGTTAATAACGGACAAATATTTACTTTATTTGGTTAAAAAAAATGTATTCCAATTTTTGCATTAGCCTACAAGTTTGTGTAAGCCAGAAAAAAAACTTGTTAAATATCGGTAGCGATCGGTTCGGTTAAATCGGATGGCACACCAATCAATTTGTGGCTGATCGGATCGGAATCTGTTCGGCAGAAAAAATGCTGATCGGTACATCGTTAATGCTAACTGTAGGACTCACGGACTATCAAAACTGTACAAGAAAACAATTAAATGTTTTGCTAACGATTAGCATAAAGGTTAGTGTCAGCAATAATGTTTCATTTTCAATTTCAATCATCCTTGGCCAATTTCCAATACGAGTATAAAGACCTGCATAGAAAACCACTCATTCAAATCTCCTGGTTGCAAAATTCTATTATTAACTTCTTTTTTTATTACTTTTTTGGGCATCTGTAGGAAATAGGGCCAAAAACTGCAGGAGGGCCTTAGGCAATAGCAAAAAAAGTTAGGAAAGTGGTAAAAAATAATAATAACAGTACAGAAAGCATACAGGAAATAATTTAACTTTCACTTCCTGATGCTGTTTTTATTTGAGCGTTAAAATTTTATTTTTAGTGAATTCTTTCAGAACTAGCACAATTTACGAGTAGGCCTACACTTAAAAAGCCCAAAATACCAGGTACATCTGGTTGATTTTGGTCTCTATTACCTTTATGAAAATATACATTACCTGAATTTTAGCATTCTCCTTCTTTTGCTGCGCAATCTAGAGATTTAAAAGAATTTATTCTATGTCCGTCTGGGATTGCTACCTTCTGCGCATGCGCAGCCTCCGTTATATAAATGCTGACGAAGTTAGTTTCTTCATCTTTCGTTCCTCTAAGTGCCCTAGTGGTGACACAGAGGGGAAGAGGGTGGATGCCAGGTAATGCATATTTTCATAAAGGCAATAGAAATCAAAATCAACCAGCTGTACCAGGTATTTTGGGCTTTCTATGTGCCATGAATATATTCATTACCTGAATTTTAGCATTCCACAGACCTCATCAAAGGCGGCGGGCACCACTTTACGGAGGCCCCTAGGTTAGCGTGCTGGGACCCCAGAAAGGCAAGTCTTCGCAGATGATTGAACGGTAAATGTAGAATGATGGAGATCATCACGCTTAAGGGGTGTTGTTTTGTTCACAGAATCCGCTTGGTGGCCACGAAGGGATCGATGCGGTACAGTCTATCAGCTTGGGCCGACATGTCTCGAAGGTAGTGCGATGTAAACACAGTCGGGTGTCTCCAGGACACGGCTTCCATAAAGTCAGTAATAAGAACGGTGCTGTGGCCCAAGACGCCGAGATAGCCCGAAGTTCATTGGCAGTAACTCTGCACAGTCTATGTCGAGGGCTTTGTAGGTGTCCACGATGACAGTCTTTATCCATGTGGCAACCACATGCGTCGAAGTTTCGCAGGTCGTTGAAGTAAAAGGTATAAACAGCTGAGAGTGGCCACGTCGGAAGGGTTTAGAGCGTTGTAGGTAGTATCGAAGCGCACGGACCAGGCAGAGGGACTTCTCAGGCTAGTTGCCGACGATCGGAGATGAGGCCGGAATACATATCGGGTTGGTGCGGTTGCTAGATTTCTGGGTCTTGACTCGAAAGGACGTTATAGGAGTCAAGGTGACCGCAGGGCAATTGCTGTGGAAGAAACAATCTGTGGCGGTCGCTAAAAGTGCTTGGACTTCGCTGCATCGAAAACAGGTGGCCACTGATATCAGGAAAACTGACTTCCGGGTCAGATTGACTGAGGTGACACGAAGATTGAGGTTCGCAGGGAGCGGAAAGCAACGATGTGAGAACTATGGATAAGTCCCAATATGGAAAAGGACGGCGAATCACTGTTCGCTCGATCTCGAATGACTTGAGGAGAGCGGAGATACGGTAATTGTCCAAGCGAGAGAGTGACAGTCGGCTGCCCGAAAGACCATGCAAGCCTTCATGAAAGAGATCCGTCAGGAATTGCAGAAGTTGAGCTAAAGGGGGATTGATCGGATCGATCTGTTGCGGCAGACACCAACAAAGCCATCGGCACCAATGGCTGTCGTAGATCTTGTTGGTGGACGACTGGACGGCTTTTGATGTAATGCGAGAAGCCTGCTCTGGAGGAACACCTGTTGCATTGAGTAGTCTGATGATAGCAGCCACGCGTGTTGCTGGAATGTCTGGGGCTGATGGTGAAGCATGGTCCCCCTGCATTGCGACAGTAGGTCTGGTGCGTCCGGAAGGCAGCGAGGGCAATCCATGAGGAGACTGAGCAGAAGGGAAAACCAGGCGGCCGACAGCCAATTGAGGGCAACCAGGATGAAGCGACCGAGAGACTGGACAATCTCGTGCATAACGAGAGGGAGGAGCTTTGGCGGGGGAAATAGGTAACCGAAGAGATGGCTCCAAATCTATTGTCGGGCATCCACTGCCCATGCTTGATTGTCGAGTACCAGACGGATGAAGTGGGGAAGTTTGGAATTGAGCCTTGTGGTGAAGAGGTCGAGATACTGCCGCCCCTAGAGCTGGAATAGTCATGTGCAAATGGATGTTTTGAGGGACCATTCGCCCGACTGAGGAGAGTGCTGGGACAGAGAGTTTGCTATTACATTGCGGCTGCCCGGAATGTGAAGTGGCAGTAAGGTTGTCCGAAGCTGGATGCACAGATTGAAGATGTTGGAGGTGACGTGATGGAGACAGCGAGACTTTGTCCCCCCGCCGTTCCTAACATAGGCGACTTGCATAACCTTCCCTTTGAGAGGTGTTGGAAGTGAGACAGGCCAAGAAAAACTGCTTGCAGTTCTAGAACGTTGATGTGGTCGGTGATGTCCGGGGACCAAGTGGACGCTGATGTGAATGCCCCATCCATGGAAAACAAATAGATGTTAAGCGGTAGCTTGTGCAGGGGAACCGTTCGTGTAATGTACCGGATGCCCAACCATGTCAAGCTGGTGAATAGGAGAAAGTTGTACAGTCGTGGCCGTTGTTGGGAGTCAGTGGGCAGCCGGCTGGCTCATTTGTCGATATGAAAATGATGCAGAGGCTGCACCATCAATCTGCCGCACGGAACGAGTAGAGCTACTGAGTCGAGCGAACGATGAGAGAGTTGAGGTGTTTGAGCGTGTAGGTGGGCAACCGAAGGAAGGACTGTATCTTGAAGAGTTGAGCAGTTATCCTGGGAGGAATGACTGTGTGAGTCAAGTCGAACACCACACCGAGGAACACGAAATTTTGAGAAATTTACCCCGCCGCCTAAACTGTGTATGAGCTGCAGAGTGTAGCCCCTGTTGGAGAGCAGCTGGGAGCTGTCTTGATGAGGAAGGATCCAGTCGTCTAAATATGCATCGGCACGTATTTAGGACTAGCGCAAATACCCATGGCACGGCATTGAGTCCGAAGGGAAGGCAGGTGAATTTGTACACCGTCCCGTCGTATAGAAAACGGAAGAGGTGACAAACCGAGGCATGAAGGGGAATATGCAGACAGGCGTCTGCTAGGTCTATAGAGACTGCCCAGTCTCCGTGAAGAAGGGAGGACCATATGGATTCGACGGTCGCCATTTGAAAGTGAGGGTTTATGATGAACTGATTTAGCGGCCGGTGGTTGAAAATAAAACGAAGATCGCCTGTCTTCTTGGGACAAAGAAAAATCCTGCTGTAGAAACGCTGGCTGTTCCGGATTGGGAGTAGCCTGTATGGCATGCTTTGCTAGTAACGACTTGATTTCTGTTGATAAGAGGTCAGTTGGCGAGGTTGCTTCCAGCCAAGGTGGGGATCGTAGAGGAGGCGACAGGTAAAAGGAAGGGAGAAAAACCTGAGAATGATTGAGAGAACGGTTTGGTCAGTCGTAATCCTTGCAAGGCCGGCAGCAAGAAGGGTAGGCGGCCACCCCACCAGCACAGGCAAGGGGTAATTGTCAACGAGAAGGTGTGGACCGCTGGCCTGGTCCTCGGGAGTTGCGGCGACCGCGGTAGTCAGGAGTGGAGTTGCGACTGCGCCCCTGTCCCTTGTTCGGAAAGGGCAACCGAGCACGGCGAGGTTCTTGACGGGGCGTGGGAACCGCCCAATCGTCCTTTGGGTCAGAGGGGAACGGTGGTACAATCGGACGCTGTCGGCGAAGGCCCTTATTAGAGTCGATTAGACTCTTATGCGAACGGTCTGTCTCTGTGTTCACGCTATAACGTTTTAATGAATTATCGGTTTTCTGTCAAATTTTGCACACAGATTCTCTGGCACATTTCTAGGTCCAAGTTCGAAAATGGATCGAATCCGTTGGGGAAATCCTCCACTAGAAATAATCAAAGATTTTTGTTCGCAGCAAACGTACGAGGTTCGTTATTTTTTCTTTAGCCGACTCACGCCATCCATCCACGACCAATTACTGGGAACTATGTAGCCTTCGTCAGCGGCTGACGTCACCACCAACCGACCAATGACTGGCAAATTATTGCACAGATCACTGACGTAGGCACGCGGCTCCATTGACTGATCTCATTCGTACGAAATGGATAAAAAGCTTGTATAGTCATGTCGGCATGCGAAATTAGCGTAGACTTAAGCTAATTGTTTGGACAATCGTTCATGACTCTAATGCTTAGTATTTTTTTTTGGAGGAGGAAGGAGAAATATTTAAAACAACTTCTACTGTATGACATTTTTTTTGTTGTCAGGAAGGGGAGGAGGGGGGCGCAAATTCATAAAACTACTTTTGGGCAATGACTGTGCTATCTAGATATTTCATCCTTATCAGTCGCGCGATTTGGTAACGTCGCAGTCGGATAAATGAAATGTTCATAACGCCGAGACTAAACGGTTTGGAGGCTTCCCGTATCGTAAAACTGCCAAACGGTGCTGAATATTTTTAATGTTGATTCAGTTCACTAGTGTTCTAATTAAACTTACAGTTTAAAATGAAACCGATTGAAGAATCGTAGTGGGCTCGTTTTTAATTGAGAGGTGCGCGCTGCCATGGCATCCGACGCAGTTGATCAAAATATGTATGGGGGGATTGAGGCAAAAAAGCTAGAAAAGCAAGCGACCACTGGTTTTACGGTTGCATACGGGTCGTGGAACCGCTGCCAAGAAATCATTTGGGTGTTTGGATTGTATTATTTGGAGGGGTAATTATTCACACGTCTTAGACAATTAGTAGGCCTACCCATATCGATCGCTGTATTCGCAAGAGAAAACAAATCGACTCTCACTATAATTGGTTTAAACAGGTTTATTTTTATATTGCTCCGGTTTCCAAGTAATGTCCAGGTGAGGGGCGAGCTTCGGGGACAAACCCCTGAAAAGAGTATGCGTCTCGTGAATTCGTTGATTGCGAAGCATGTCAAGGGCCGGGGGCGTCAGTTGAAGCAAGACAAATCTTCTTGGCCGTAGAAGATACTCACATCTGCTGTAAAGCGATTGGTAGTAGGGGCGCCCGACGATCCTGGTCGCTTCTGGCTAAAGGACCGTAGTGCGGAATCTATGAGCTCTTAGAGAGAGGTTCAGTAGCAGACTTTAGAGGTCGCTGGGAGCTTCAGGCGGCCAAGCCAACTGCTTGCACCCGACATGTTGAGACTTGAGCTGAAGTTCAAGGTGAGAGTAAACCTCTTTGGCCCAAAGAAAATCATCCTGAAGTGAACGAGAGACTGGTCTGGCCGCAAGAGATCGCGGGAAGTTGTGGCAGTGGTGACGGTCGGCCCAGTGGCAACCGGAGAGTCAGATTGTGACGGTCCGATGAGCGACAGAGAGGACACCAGAGGGGACCGAGGAACAGAGGCAGCGACCACCGAAATATCAAGCAAAGGTGGGTCATCAGGAATGACGATCAGAAGAGAAGAAGACCTCTGTCGGGAAAGTGTGTCCCGAGGAGCACTCTTAGCACGAGGCATCGGGCGGCCAAGAGAATGTGAAGAACCAACGAAGAGCTTGCACAGGAGCAAGACCGTATGGGTCGGAGTGTAGAGAAGTCAATATGAAGAAACAAACTTTGTTTATATAACGGAGGCTGCGCATGCGCAGAGGGTAGCGACACCAGACGGAAATAGAACAAAGATCTTTAATCTCTATATTGCACAGCAAAAGAAGGAGAATGCTAAATTTCAGGCAATGCAGAAAAATGACTTACCAATCGCCATCATTAACTCCCCCCTCCAACATTGTGGGTGGGTGCACAGATCATTACCAAACTCTTCAAACAGACCAGCAAAAAAAAGACTTTTCTTTAAAAAAAAAAGAATAAGAAACTTGCAACATGACCTTGACACAAGACATCTCAGCCAAAAATTCAGCGAATGAGTCGTCACCAACCACACAAACCCCTAACAAAGCTGGAGGCATACGCTAACACAGCAGCCGAATGATCAGTTATGGACCATCAAAATGATCTGTGGAAAACATCAACCTACAGAAGAAAAATCGTAGAAAAGCGAGACTAGTGCGACAGACAGAAAATCAAAACGGGGTGTGGACAGCAAAATGGGAAAAAAAACTGCTTTGTTTCATAACTCCCTCCATTCTCCATACACATCCACTGGGTCTTGGCAGAAGGAAGACTTGCGGTAAAGCAGATCTCCCACTAGCAATAAAATAAAATGACAGCCCAGTTAGGTTAGTAATCCAGATTGCGTTCCGGGAAAATAGCAGGGTGACCCCTCCCCTAGCAATTGTGTAAAACCACAGCCCAGATTAAAAGTAAATCAGATTACCTCACGGGGAAAGTAGCATAGAAAGACCCCTCCCCTAGCAATCTCATAAAACTTACAGCCCAGGTAGGTAAGTTAATCAGTTGGCAGAAAGTAGCATACACAGACCGCTTCTGTATCAATCACATTTTAAAATGTGAAAACGTTCAGATTCTTACTTTGAAATCTATCAGCCAACGGAAAAAAGAAGTACACTTAAGCTAAATTTAAAACACAAAGATATATCAATATCTTAGCAAATTTTCGATAGGCCAATAACAGCTGGAGATGTATAATCACAGTCGACCATCTTCATCAGGCAAAGCATACTGTTTTTTCCTGTTGACTCCTCTTGTGGTAATCAAATTCGGCGTTGGACGTGACCTCTAATATTCGTTGGGCCGGCCATGCTCTTTCTTGTCCCCACATCGCGGCCTCCTATATTAGTATGGTTGGTTGTCCATTTTCTCCTGAGATCGTCTCTCAGTTTGTTACAGAGCTGAAACTGGATTGCTGAATTTGATGGTCCGTGGATATTCATCATCACGACCTTCTCTTGGATGTGGTGTTGAATAGCCAGGGATTCCACTCCTCTCAGGTGCGTGTCTCTTTTAGAGTTTAACACAATTAGGATTTCAGTTGGTTCCCAGTCGATCTTGTAAGAAGTTTCCATGTGGTGAACTGCGATGCCGTTTGTTTTAGTTTGTATCTCAAAACACCCATATGCCGCTTTACCCTACTCGTTTTTATGCCTTTCTCGTCTCGCCAATGTAAACGGCCTCGCGTTCACAACATGGGACACGGATATTGTGAACACCAGAGAGTGGAGGTCAAAATCATCCCACGATCAAGCGTTAGAATAACGCAGACAGAAACTGACACCAAGTTAGAGTGAAGTGGAAAGGGCAGGAAATGAGGTAACGGGAGGCCAGTAAAAGGTTACAATAAAACTATAAAAAAAAAAAAAAAAATAATAATGATGATACAATAACTACCCAGTCCATTCGTAGTAAACTTGAAAACCACACTTCATGATGGATCAACGTATCACATCAACCCATTATAGTGTTGCACGGTATTAAGTTTTTGCAGGACGGTATGGTACGGTTGTGAAAACGGCGGTCTACGGTAATATCACGGTAATTTAGGAAATAATTTTGTGCAAAAGAATCAAATCTGGCTCTTAGCATTTAATTTTTTTTTACTAAATAGCAGAACTTCGCCTTCATCTTGATGGGATGCTGCGACATCGACCATAAATACAAAATCGCTTGTAAGCACTTGTTACTGAAGAGCTGCTCCCTCCCCAATTCCCCCCCCCCCCTTCCGCAATGTGGGGTCGGATTTCACTCACTCGTGCGAATTTTGCACTTTCGCATGCACCTTCGTCATCACCATAATCATGGTAATACCGCTGCTACGGTAATACCATGGTGCTAAAAAAGGAACGATACTGATCCAGTAATTTTTTTTTACCGTCAATACCGAGATAGTGTTGCACGGTAAATCGGTACTCACGGTACTGACGGTAAAAAAAAATTACGGTATCAGTATCGTTCCTTTTTTAGCACCACGGTATTACCGTAGCAGCGGTATTACCATGATTATGGTGCTGACGAAAGTGCATACGAAAGTGCGAAATTCGCACGAGCGAGTGAAATCCGACCCCACTGCTTGCCCACAGTGAGAAAAAGGGGAGGGGGGGATTGAGGAGGGAGCAGCTCTTCATTAACAAGCGCGTAAGAGCGATTTTGTATTTGTGGTCTATGTCGCAGCGTCCCATCAAGATGAAAGCGAAGTTCCGCTATTTAGTAAAAAAATTAAATGCTAAGAGCCATAATTGATTCTTTTGTGCTCAAGTGGATAACAGCGCAAAATTATTTCCTAAATTACCGTGATATTACCGTAGATCGCCGTTTTCAGAACCGTACCGTACCATCCTGCAAAAACTTAATACCGTGCAACACTATACCGAGAGTACCGATTTACCGTGCAACACTACACCCATATAACAGCAGGTAGTACGCCAAATTTCAACCAGCAAAATCAATAAAGTTTAGGCCTAGGCAGGCTTCTTTTTCGTTTTAAAATCCTTTGTAACCCACAGCACTAAAAGAAACCTTATTCTGTTGTCTATCCAATCAACTCCAGCGGTCAGCACATTTTCCCAAACTATGTTGCAGTATTTCTATTCAACACCACAAATACAAAAAACACAGTTCTAACATTTCGAGATAAAGACGCAGTCACTAGCCTTTGGCAAACACTGATGTGACATGATGACCACTTGAACAATAGACCACTAAAGAAAGCCAATAATGTGAACCATCTATTTTTACAGTACGCCCTGAAATATTGTGCCAACTAATTGTTTTAAAACTAGAGATACAGGTTTTCCCAACAAAATATTAGTAATTTATACAGTAAACTCCAGTTTAATTTTTCTTTACAGATTAGCAATTAACAAATTTTAATTTTAGGCCACACAAAATTTAAAAAATTTCTCTCAAGCAAATAATTTCCAAAAGAAGATGAACATGCGGATTCTTTTTTTTTTATCTTTTTATTTACTGAAAATAATGATACGGGTTGAGCACAAAAGCCATCTTTAAGTCAACAAAAGGTCGTAATCATCTAAAACATTTTCAGTTGTAAAATTTTTGACGTGATTACAGAATTTTAGAATGTACCCGGTAGGCTAGGTTGTGTATCTTTACACTTGTACCATAATAGGATGGTAAATGGGGGTTCATGAATCACTCCAAAATAGTTAATCTAGAAGATGGACTTCACAATGTGCCATGAGCATGATTTTTTTTTAAACTTGGGGGAAGGGGGAAGCAAAAATGAATAGGACTACGTTGGTGCCTGAGAAATATTTTAGAAATTAAAAAAATTAGTAATTTATACTCCAGTATAACTTTTCTTTATAGATTTTTCTTGTACAGGTAGGCCTACCAGTAGTATTGCAAAAATGACATGTGGATTACTTTCAATACGATTATTATTAATCACGGTAGAAAATACCCTAAATGCACCCCATATAACAGCATATTATAGCCTACTCAACAATACTGCAGGGCGAATTTTCCACAACTATGATCTAGCTTCGGCTCCCGTTGTGCAACTTGTTTGTCTTTTTTCAGGTGTGTGAGTTGGTTAGTCAATGTGGGGTGTACAAGCAAACTAAACTGGTGTGGCCTACGGACGTAAACTTGTGAACCCCACAACGATTAGATTAACCGATTCAACAAAAGATGGAATACAAGCTAGCTTCCAAGCAGACCTACGGAAGATCAGTAGTGCAAAGCGGGACGTCTGAATCAAAATGCAGTTAACCAAGTGATGTGACGAAAGAGGCTTCTGACTACCAAAACGCACGCCCAAAGAAGACACAACGTGACCCCACGTTAGATGTTTGTCGAAATTCGCACATCAGCATTGTTTAGTATAAACTTTTAATTTTGTGTATTTGCAACCCTGATAGCCCGTGATAGCCTATCTGAACAAATCCGTATCGTAATAGGCAACAGTATCATAGAAATGTTTATAGTCCATCAAATATGCTCTCCTAATTCTATCCACCCAAACCCAAAACTGGTAGAAAAACCCGCCAAGTTTCCAAAAACGGTCGGCCTTTGAAGGTAGTAATATCATTCCACCAGGAAGAGGCCACCAAGGTTAATCCTATTAGCCAAGTTAATCGCACCTACTAATAGTTCGAAAGTTAAATGAAAACTAGAAGATTGCTACTAGCGGTAGCAATCTTCAAGTTTTTATTTAACGTCAAAAGTATTATTCGGTGCGATTAACTTGGCTAATAGGATTAACCTTGACGGCCTCTTCCTGGTGGAATGATATCACTACCTTCAAAGGCCGACCGTTTTTGGAAACTTGGCGGGTTTTTCTACCAGTTTTGGTTTTGGGTGGATATCACAACTTTCATAGGACTGTGAACGTACATAAGGTTACACCGTCTGTTTAGGATGCTTCAATCTCATTTTTGCACACACTGACTAACAATCGCTGATTTCGTTCGCTTCGCTCACTCAATCAGCGCATCCCCTTCAGTTGTTTTGTTTATCCCTGCAACTTCCCCTTAATTTTTCAAGATTTAGTTCACATTTAGTCAAGCAGAAACCCCCAAAGGTAGCTGTTACTAAAACAGCAGAACGCGAAGCATTTTTTTGGTGGTTATTAACAAAAAAACCCATTAGGTCGTGTATGCTCGTATTGTTGCGTAACCATCAGCTAACGTGCATCCCTTTATTCTTACGCAATCCACGGCAACGTTAATGTTTCTTTATTTTGTCCTTCGTTACAGTTCAGTTTTTAGTTCGTCCAGGCTTTTACAATAAATCTAAGGACCGGTCTTGATTGTTCAAGCCATTGTTGCTTAAAATCTTTGGTTGCAACTTGGAAAAGAAACGAAATTTAAATTCGCCGGTGGCAAATTTCAAAACCCTCCCACGCATTTGTGCTGACCCCTACAACCCCCAAACCAACAAAAGGACCATCCTCAGATCACCAAGCATCCGTGTGCAAAAATTCAGGTACGTAGGCCTTCGCAATTTTGCGCTAGCCATGAGCAAAAAGTCTATGGGATTTAACATGGGAAAAATCTTATTAGCTAGCTAGCTAGCTAACTAGACAGTAACATAAAAACAACGTTATTGACGCATCTTTTTCTCTATGATTGGTGGACACTCATCCTTTAAATTTTAGTTTTTCTTAATCTCTGGCCCTTCCCCTTACATTTTCCACAATTTGAAACATTTCTGTCGCATTGGGATTTATCCTCAACATGCCAAAATATGCTTTCAGTTGCTTACAGTTAACAGACACATGTATGCTAGTGTATCAATTTTTAACAATCGGATGTCTACAATGGGATGATCTACTGTTACTTGGCGGCGACACACTAGCGTGTGTCTAGATCATTTCAATTCTGATGTAAGTAATCTAGTAGTACAAAATAAATTCTCATTAGTAGTCGTAGCACGTTTTTTCCTACACCTGCAGTTTATGAGGCAATATTGTGAACCAAGAACGTGACTTCTACCAGACCACCCTGTGGTGGCGCAATTTTTCCATCTCTATGTAGGCTTAGGCCGACACGAAGTCGTAGTGGTGAGACTCTTGGAACTGACCAGTCAAACATCACTGACATGGTGGCTTTATCCCTACACTAGTTGGAAAAGTTAACTTGAGGTCACAGGGGATGGACCAACGTTAAAAAAAAAGGTCCAAAATAATGCTTCAGTCAAAAACACAGCACAACAGTTCTGTTGCTATGGCACTTTTTCGATGAACTTTTTTAAAACGATGAAAAACAACAATGATCATCTTCTTCGGGCTCTTTTCTGCGTCAGGGAAAATTTGGGCTAAAGTTCACTTACCGCAATTTCCTTAGAGCTCCGAATTCGATAGTGCTTAGCCTACCCCACTAAGTTATTAGCCTACATGGCGTCTTTTTTGTGTGGTGGGCGCCGAACACAGTTTAAACCCATCAATACTTGACCACAATCCGTACATTTACACGGTTTTGTCTTCGCAGGGAAGCCGGCTCTTGCCCTTGCCCCCACCCCGTGGGCTTTCCTGCGTGGCGTAGCGAGCGAAGACAAAAACCAAAAACCGCATAAATTCTTTTTAAACCTAAATTCAAATTAATAAGCAAATAAAGAGGCAGAGTACGATAAATTGAAACGAAAACGCACAAGTATTTATGTGGTCAACTTAAGAAAAAAAAAACAATTTTTTTTACCGTAATTCCTACTGAAATGCAAAATAAAAAAAAGAAATCAATAAACAGAACGATAATTACATAATTCTAATAAACACGCATGAACGCAAAAAGGCATTTATAGCTTAATGTGCTGCATGTTTGCTCTATCTCATTCAAAGCACATGCTTTTTTCCGTAATGCACATACAAGCCTTCGGCTACCCAAAGAAAGCAAGATAGGCCTACTTTCAGAAACGATTTAATCCTGACCCAAAACCTTTTAAGCAGGCCTAGCAGTATTTGGCAACATGATAAAGAAAAATGCTTTTATTCGCCTATAAATTGGTACTGAAGCTTCATTGTTAGGCTAAAATCAAACATCGTTCTGCGCGCTACATAGGGGTTCCAATTGTAGGCCTAATAAAGATATTGACCATTTTTGGTGACAATTAAAGGCCTCAATAATGGATTTTTTGAAGGTTAAATTCTGTAACTTATAATCATCCGCTACCCCCTATTTTTTTTTTTTAAAGTTAGCCTTTCCCAGAGCATTAACAGCCTATGTAACTGGAAAAAAAAAACAGCCTCCTCTAAGCTGTGCACTGGAGAAAAACCTGGCATCAACAACGCAGCACTTCAATCAAGTGATTAACACGAATTTTTTTTTTTTTTAACTTTATCGGCTTTCCACACCTTGAAATCAACTTTAAGGTGCCACACGACAATAATCAAGGTAAGTTTTTTTTTTTTTTTTTTAATTTGGAGAGTTGTGGTAAAATAGATTCGAACAATTGCGCTCAGACGAATTATGGATGGGGTAGATCAATTTGAATTACACATGGGTCAAATAACAGTAATCAGACAATTAAAAGGTTCCAAATTGAGTCAGTTTATTTTATACCAGCAGTAAGTATGCTTCAAATGACACCACACTGTATGAACTTTACTAAAAATACGCCAATTATTCCCCCTAGTTTAAGTTGCTTTCTTTTCAAAGAAGCAAACGAATAAAGTCATCCAAACTTAACTATAACTTGAACTATAACTATAGTAATAAGTTGGTTACCCACTCAAAAACTACCGTATTGTACTATATTTTTCTTCTAGGTTTTACTCCCCTGCTGCTTATTGATAAACAGGCCCCAGAAATAAACTTTTAGCATTCTCGGACTTTTCGAAGGCAAGAAGGATAACTTAAGTTCAGCTCAGGTGCCCTGCAGTAAGATGGAAATCAGCTGATCAATCATTTAAAATCAGGATTTTACGTATTATTTTACGAAATTAATCTGTAGTCACCGTAGTGACTTTTTTTTATTTCGTTGTAAGTAGGTAGGCTGACATCGGCTTTAAAATTAATGTGGCACACATATATTTAATTTCACAGATGTAAGCATTCACATCATCACGAAGACGCCAGCCAAGACTTCACAATCTTGCGGCTCAAGTGACTGACCACATCCAAAGATTTCAGATGACGTATTTCGGCGCAGACCAAAGAAGTCGTTATACATTAAACCCACGATCATTCCTCGATCATTACAAACACACGTTTTTCTGATCAAAATCTCAGGAACTCAGTAAGCTTAAGACATTCCCATGCCGTTATCAGATCAAAAAACAGCAATTTGAGACGTTGTTTCAGAAGACGCTGTTAACGATCTCATCTTTCTATACTTACTTTGTCTAAATCATTCGACTTGTAGAGGTAGTAAAAGACTCCGAGCATCCACAAACATCCAAAGATGGCCAAATATTTTGCTTTTCGTCTCATCTCAGCCGATCTGAGCCGCCAAACACCTGGCTCCGACCGTGAGACGAGGACCGTCCTTTACCACCACATCGATGGCCGACTGATGAGGATGCTCACTTGTTGACAAAATGCCGGAAACAGTTTACGCCACCACCACCGGAAATGAATCACAATAGCCATTAATAGCGACATTTAAAACCAGTTTTTATTATTTAGAGCAAAGAAAATCTCTTACGAATTTTCTCTGACATAAAGAAAAGCTCTTATTTTTTTTACTTCGTACGATTTAATTAGATCAATTCCAAATAACAACGATACAGATATGTAATGCAGATCACTTATGTCAAAATACCCTTTTCAGAATTCGAAATATAAAACTTCGATTACGAGCAGCACTAACTAGAGGTAGTTATGCTAAAAGCGGGAATCGAAAATGGCCGCGCCCACTGTTTAGCTCGCCGTGCCGCGCTAAAATCGTTGTTTGAGTTGGATTTGGACCTCTACAATTTCTGCATTGGAATGTAAGTTTGTGTAATGTGTGTTTAACGTTCCTGATAGATTTATAGCAAAACTGTAAAAAATGAAAACATATATATATAATAATGAAACAATCATGGTAATACGAGAAGTTGTTGTTGTTAAACGTGCATTCGTTACTCGTCTGTTGAAGTTTAACCGAGAGTTTTCGTAAACCCAGAGAGACGACTAATCATACACGTTTCTGTCCATGGTTAAACTTTCACGAGTTATATTTTTGCTACTTCACTACCGATTATTTGAATTTTCCAGTGGAAAAAGTAACTGCCAAATGTTTGGTTTATCCTCTTGTTTTGTTTTTATTTTGAAGTGATTCGTGTGATATAATTAGCGTCATCAGGTTTGGAAAAAAATTTAAAAAATATTTTTAAAAACTAAATTCTAACAAATTGTATTTCTTTTAACAATCAAAACAATAGGCTACCACTCTATTCCTATTAAAATCTGACTTATTAACTAGCCTCACAGTTAATGCTCTAGTCTGGCAATGTGTGTACTGCTAAAACTACACCTCCTTTAAAGTGAATTTATTTATATTTACAGTCTGAAAAAGCCTACTTGAATTAAACTCATGTAAAATCTTCTTACTATGGCCTAGGCAACTTAAATAAGCTATTATGTACCGTAGCTTCGTTAAACATTACTGAAGAACAAAAGAGCATGTTCTGATCAGCATGTTAACTGATTTGAGCGTCTAGCCTACTAAAACTATAGCCTACATGAGTTTCATGAGAAATACAAAGTTGACAAGTTTTTCCATGTATTTGTAGGGTATAGCCATAGGCCTATGTCCAATTCCTAACAAGGCTTTAACACAGCAGTGGATTTCCTCAGGTTACTATTAACAAATTATAGGTAGTTTAACCAATGAAATCTCTACTTAACATAAAGTTGATTTAGTTTTTCATTGATGTAAATCAACCAACCCTGTTCGTTAAAAATAATATATATAGAGTTATTATTTACATTAGGTTATGGTATTGCTTATCGTGTCTCTCTTTGCCTGGACCAGACAGTTACTAGCTGAGTTTGTCTTAGACCAACTCTCTTGAATGTCAATCCAGTAGCAGCCACCACTTTGCCAGTAGGCCTAAAGCACTCCCCATTTCAAAATTTGTACTTGCCCCTTACCAAGTATATCTTGCACGATGCACGGTTTTTCTAATTTAATAGCATCTACAATACGGTAAAATTTTCTTTAACCCCAGTATAATTGCAGACAACATTATTGACATCGCTTGTAACATAAGCATAAGGTGCCACAACCGTTCATCTCTAACTTGTACAGTTAGAGACATCGGTTTGAGTGTCATTCTCTATTGCTAGTCGCCTTTCAGCTGAGTAGGGCTAAAGTCAAGTCACCAAGTGATGATTTTCATTTGCCAAGTGGTCAGTGGCGACCGACATTGGTGAGAGCTCTTATCCTACCTATTTGAACTAGCTAACTACTTGTCAATTTGATGTGTGATCATGAGAGTCTGTGTAATGGACTAACAGTAAAAGCGATGGCTTTGATTTATTTAAGAATCACGTGTTCAGCCAATAAGCTATTACTGGCCAGCTCGAACTGTTAAAACCAGGTGCCACTAGTACGTTGTCGGCTAAGTTGGCAGGACCTCTCTGTTGTTCCCAAATTTAAACAAAATATTTAATACCTCACAGAGTACAATATTGTGTAGCCTGCCATTCAAATTTGTACTTAGGTAGGCTAGCCTACACATTTTGTTGCAAGAGCTCCCTTCTCTCAAAATTCCAAGTTTATTTGAGTTGGCCTATTTACATTGCAAAAAAGTTTTATTGGTTTGCCTTTCAGTTGATAAAATAGTCATTAGTTTCGTATGTATGAGAGTGATTAATTTTAAAAGGACATACACTCTCCCCATTTTTGAGCACACTGCACGTAAATAGCATCTGCAACCAGGGTTGGCACACCAGGGGTGGTTTTTACCAGGTTATCACGAGGTTTCTACCGCCCTGGGGTAAACTACTTTTTCACAGTTAAAGACAAAAATAGGTCTATAACGTGTAAAATATAATTATATTAGTTTTAAAAATTAAATAGTGTTGAATGTAATTAAAAGTGCCTTCAATTCAAAAGATTATATTCAAAATATGTTTGCTGATGCAACGTTTACATAGGAAAATGAACATAATTTTCGACATGAACACAAGTGTCTAGTTTGTGGAAATGTGCGTGATTTTTTTGTGAATTGACTTTTTCGGAATTTGAACATGTTCCACAGTATGAACTTCAACGAAGTTTTTCGTGAGAAAATAATTTTGTGTTTATAAGTACAAAAATTATAATTGAAATGCTAAAAATGCTCATAATGATTTTTTATTGACAATTTTTTTGTGTGAATTGCCATATGGGTTATGGATTAGGATGTAACATGCAAGTAGTCTTACAGAAAAAACATTTCAAACACCAATTCCGCCCAAATCAGAAAGAGAAACAAAAACCAAATACAGTTTTATTGGGATTCCCCTTATTTTGTGAAAGTTTCTGTTAGTCGGTTCACTACATTCTGTTACTTGAATTTTCGTTTCAAATATAATTCACATAATTCGTTTCAAATTATACTACTGTTAGTGTTAACGAGCAGCTGGGCTCCAAATTTAAAAAATACATGTAATAAAAAAATAATTATAAATAAAAAATAACATTTTCCCCATTTAGCTGGTATTTACCAACTTACCAGTGCCCTGTCCAAAACTAGTTTTTCCCGGGAAATTGCCAACCCTGTCTGCAACATTTACGTACGTTTGATCTCGTGTTGCAAAACTGAGTCACACGGGAAAGCCAACATGGACGCATGTACATTTAAATGATTAGCCTTTTTGCTGAGTGTGTGTCCTTTGCAGATAAAGATGAGCAGCAGTTGAATAGAATCTAGTGTGATTTTCCTGCAACCGACGTGTCAATCTGGACAACCAGAAGGACATGATTGCTGCAGGAGATCCCCAGGAATTTGTGCCATACGGGCGTGAACACTGCAAACTCCACCCTGGACCCCACTACCCGCCCGCATCATCATTGGCCTCTCGACATGCCGACCTGGGTGTGCAGCTTCTTAATGCCCTTAAAGACGTTTCCCTCAAAGACAGGAGTGAGGTAAGATTTAAGGTTTTTAA
>JAHWFP010003127.1:0-11749 GCA_023313725.1 Lithobius niger
CTGGATTGCATTAGGCATTTCAATGAAAGGGTAGGTGAAATAATGGGTCTTAATTTGGATTGGTATTACGAAAAACTCAGGGCAAATGGCCCAACGTCCATCTGCATACCGAATGCAGTATTCCCTTTTTCTAAATTTGAACCCAAGGCCTATTAGGTCATCGTGTAAGCCCTCATGTACAAAACTTAAGCTCGACCCTCCGTCTAGCAGGGCGTCAGCAATTTCGTCCCCGATTCGCACACCAACATAACCACAGGGGCTATTTTGGGGTTCCTCGGGTCCCTGCAAAATTTCGGGGAGGTCAAAATAATCTAACTTTTTTGGTCGCTCAGCTCTTAACCCTCTTGGTATCCGTCGAGGGTCATCGGGTAGCTGGCCCCCGTACCAATAATTCTGCGGCGGCGGTACCGTATTACCAGCTTTAACGGCGCGCCTTATGCATTTGGGTACGATTGTGCATTAGGGTTTAGCCCCGACATTGTTTGAGGAATCTGGCTAATATTCCCTGCACCAGTAGTGTTTGCAGGTTGAGCCCATGCTGGTCTTAATTCTGGGTATTTAATCCAGCACTTTTTTGCAACATGTCCAACTTTATAACACTCTGAGCAGGTTATTTGTTGTCTTTGACCCTTACCAGGTTTAGTTTGGTCAACATTAGCAAAAAGAGAAGTGGTTTTTGGTATAGTTGGTACCACGTCTTGACTATTTTGTACCGATTTAAAATTACTTGGTGTTCCCACCATTGGAGAGCTCAAATTGTTAAGTAAGTTTGGAATTGAAACTTTACTAACTCTTATAGCTTCTGTAATTTGCTTAGTTTGATAACAGCTGTTGGCATCATGTCCAGAAGTGTTATGAAGCTGACAATATTGTTTGTTTACTGGTGGAGCCGTCACCGCAGTTTGGCCGGCTGCCGAAACCTTTACAACATCGGCGGAACGAGTCCTATTCTGATTAGTCACGTTTGAGTAAGAAGGCTGAGAAAATGCGTTACCAGATGAACTGTTGGTCTGATCCATTTTAGCCCTTAAATACACCTCCATTTTGGTTGCGTAATTGTAAAAGTCAATCATGTTTGAGAAATCCCCTTGACATGCGTATGGTTGAAATCTCTCGCATAAATTTTGCTTGACTATTTCTACAATCTCTTCTACAGAGTAACTGTCATCTAATTGTTTCGTTATAGCCTCACATCTCTGAAAGTACGATTGGAAACCCTCGTTATGGCCTTGAATGGTTTGCCTTAATGTAGCAATAAGACGACGATTCTTACTCGGTGGATGGAAGGCATGCTTAAAGGCCGCAACAAATTCTCTGTATGAATTGAATGGAGGCTGTTCTCGGTACCAACTAAAGGCTTGCTCGGTTAATGTTAGGGGTACACAACTGGTTAAGAATTCCTCATCAGAATAACCTTTTATGGTCTTAATTTTATTCAGTTCAGTCAAAAATGCGAAGGCTGGAGTTGCTGAAGACAAGCCACTGAATTTTGGCATGTCCAGAGCTTTAAATTTAATGTCTAAACCTCTCTTTGGTGCTGGTGTTGACTGGTGTCCTTCTGGCTTGTTTTGAAATTCAAGATGGTTAATTATTGGACTTAACACAGAATCTGCATTGGTAAAAGGCTTAACAACAACTTCATTCTTTTTAGACAATTGTAAATCTAGCAGTGCCTTGGTTAATTGTTTCATTTCTGCCATTTCAGCCCTCATATTTTTGACTTCATCCCTAACTGATTCTGACTGGGACCCTGTATTAGTTATTTCAGAGCCGGAACGCATTTTCAAAGTCATATTAACTGGTTGACAAACTGTACTTGATGTCGTTGTAGAGTGAGGGGTTTTAGGGCAGGTTACCTCTTTAACCCTTTTTAGTTTAACTGGACCCTTTCTGTGCTCATCAAATTCATGCTCAGGAAAATACTTGGTTAATTCATGTGGATATTGACGTGTATAATCCCTACTCACATGACTGGAAACAGTGGAATCTACATCACTCCTACCAAAATCAACTACTACTTCCCTATTCACTGGTTTATAAGGGGAAAATTCACTCCCTGAGAATACTGCCTGATTGCAGGCATTAAAGGGGTCAGTTAAATTTAAGAGTTCAACAGGCAACCTTAAATCTACACTGGGACAACTTACATTTTTTACCCAATCATCACACCTGCGGCGCCGTTCGTGGTCTGATAGTGACGAAATGTCACTTGGAGATTTGCTCACATCTATGTGAACTGAAAGCTGCCCATCTAAAATTTCTTGATCCAATGGACCTCTGGTTGACTGTGCTCCATGGATTTTTCTTCTTCTAGCAGTTGATATTGCTGGAGGTGCAGATAATCTCAGCGGTGGCGTGATTGGCTCTCTACGTGACCCTAGAATTGGATTCGAGCGTCTTTTGGAAGTTGTGTTCCCTTGGTTTGATACGGGCAATGACTGGAGTAAAGAGTTTAGTTGATCAGCAGTCAGATTCAAGGTGAAGTTGTCCAAACCTGTTGCCTGGTCTACTTCACTGTTCTTGGTCCATGTCCTTTCAGACCCTTCCTCTTCAGATCCAGAGCTGATATCAATTGCTTCTGATGCAGTTTCTCCTCTTTGTGA
Organism: Lithobius niger; assembly: GCA_023313725.1. Lineage (NCBI taxonomy): Eukaryota > Metazoa > Arthropoda > Chilopoda > Lithobiomorpha > Lithobiidae > Lithobius > Lithobius niger. The sequence continues at coordinate 2,604 of JAHWFP010003127.1, forward strand.
TAATGCTTCTGATGTGGAATCAGCTTCTCTATTGGGTACAGATTCTCGTCTTCTTCTAGGCAATAAACAGTCTGATTGAATTTGCACATGGCGTGGTCCCCTACAGGATGGTAAATTTCTTTCTTCTTCATCCAGCTCCACAAACTTTCCTGCTTCATACACTTCTCTGGTAACCCTTTTTATGGGCAGGCTGTGACTGGTTCTTGGGTGAATACCTGAGTACGCTTGAGATGGTAATTCGTGAATGGTTTGTTGTACAAAGTCGGAATAAAATGGGTTGGACTGATGAAACGGATTTTGAGGACTAGGACTTGAAATATTGCCAAAATTTATGGAGTTACTTCCACCTTGGACATCCAATGTTGCTCCTAACGCTGGTTTGGTTGCCAGATCCATTTCTCCCGTGCACAAGTCAATCAAATTGTGATACTCCATCGCTGGGTTTTTTGAAATTTCTTCTCCCGGAGTTGATGTAGTTACTGGTTTAAATCCTCGTTCTTCACGCACTCTAGTTACCCGAAAATGGTAACCATGGGTTTTTCCTTCCTCCATGCCTACTTATTTGAAGTGAGGGACAGGGAAAGGGAGGAATTCTTTAGCTAATAACTGACCGAAAATAACTACTGATAATTTCCTTTTCATAATATTGTGTCACTCAGAAACGATGAGGAAAAAGGTTTGGAACGTTTTTTTTTTTAAACGTTATTTGCATTACATTTGCCTTTTTTCTTCTTCTTACAATTCCATTCTTATTTGCCGAATGCACCAAATTGCAGGAAGTTTGACTGGGGCGGTTATGTTGATGTGGTGAGCAAACGATGGTGAAAAGTTGAAAGTTATTTTAGAGCAGATTCATTGCTGATAGATGTTTTAATGGTCAGTAATTTTGATGTTGCACTCGCCTGCCACGACACAAATCCCTGCTTTAAACTAATGTGATGTAGATGAATACTGGTGAATTGTTTGTGGCATGACGTAACTTAAATGGGGACAATTGGGGGAAATTGGGGAATAATTTCTAGTGAAAGATCGAAAATAAAAACAACTTACGATGGCTGCAGTCAGATTTGGAATGAAGGAGGGGTTGGAATTACATTGTTGCCTAACTGATAATTACAATTGTCGGCTAGGCAGTGCATGAGTTACATTGTTGTTACAACAGAATTGGAATACATATATATTGTTTCAAGATAATACATTAACAACTGTAGAATGCTTGGAGAGGAGGCAGATTGAGAGATAGGTCTCACTTGTAAGGCCAATTGTGGTGCAGTTGCATTAGCAACAGCACGAGGGCGTCCAACATTGACGGGTCTAAGGGCGAAAGCTGAGACCAATCTCTACAAAATGCCCCCACCCCCCAAGAGAAATTTGAGGTGGCTTCGTACACCTCGTTGTTTGGGACTTGACCTTAAACGAGAACAGCAATTAGAAAAAGTTTCATACACTTTATACACTTTACACTTTCAGCCGTAATATGAGGAACGAAGGTTACATATAAAACTACAGCTTATCAGACGATCGCCCACGAACAAGGGTGCGGAACATCTGAAAGAGAACACTTATTAGTAAACTTAAAAAAAGTTTCGTTCCACCTAGGTTTCGGCATTTTTTTATTGGTACGGTTGAAGAACCGTTTCAATACCTAGGGTTTTTAATAAACGTATAGGACAGCGTTTATATGGTGAATTCAAACAGTTGGTAAGGACAGGTTTGACGAGTGTTTTTTATTTAAATAGTGACTATGGGAGCTTCCATTACGCCCCCAGCACACACAAGTCACGGCCTACAATAACAACTAAAATGTTGCACAAGTGGCCGACCAATGTGGCCATACTGCTGAATCCAAACGCGTCGACTAAATACTCAAGAAAAGTATTCATAAATTAGGATCTCAACAGATCCTAAACAAAAATGTCCAAAATATGACGTTAGAGCATCAATATTTATCATGCAACGGTCGTGGGGTTTTACCCAAAGCAGCAATTATTTAAATGCCGATAAAACAAAATTAAAGGCGCTAGAATAAGTCAAGCATTAATAATTGCAATAAAAAAGTAAGATGCGAACATGAATTTACTTTTAAACAATCAAAGATATTCAACACAAAACGGAGAGATATTGATTCATTTGCGCGACACATTCAATTTTTTTTTTCACTACAAACCCAATGTGCGATCCAGATAGCAAGATCAGTGGTAATATGCCTTCGAACGATATGACGTAACAAACAGGCGTGACTCAACAATGGGGTTAAATAATTGCACTTATTCATCGCTAGCTCATGACCGCCCATCACGATTGTTGCGCACATCATACAAGCGTCTTTTGTTTTGGAGAAGAAAGGCCGAATAGCAGAAATCCAAACTTAGTGCCCGAAAATCGAGCACCGATTGCTCGTCAAATCAGGTAATTAATGAAGTGTTCAAGACATTAAATGTCCACGATATTGTTCCTAAGTTTCTTAAGAGTCAATAAGGATTAAAATTATTAATTGTATACGGCAATATTTTCTGTAGGATCGACTTGAAAGGTTGCGGTACCAATTCATTGAATTGCCAAAATGGCGTGGTGCAGCGAAGATCAATGGCCAAGACGAAGTTCCACTGTGCTGTACCAGATCCGAAAAAAGAAACGGTGCATTATTCTTAAGTGTTCATGCACCCAAATAACCAAAATATTTTTAACGAGTTCTGGATTGACGTAGCAAATATTGTAAGAGGCTTACTTATTACTCTAACGTATTTATCGTAATAAAAAAAGGAAATCCGTAGCCTACGCTAAAAAAAGAAAGTCAGAAACCCAATAGCCTAAGAAAATTATCATTGGGTTGTGATGCAAAATCACTAAAGGCATAAATAATTATCGTAAAAAGAAAAATTAACACAAGATGTGACACGTCCAAAATTATTATACTTGAAAATTGCAATGTTTTTTTTTTCTGAAATATTTTTCGTGGCAAGTAGATGCTTTCGATTATAACGAAGTTTTGAGAAATTGATTATGTTTAATAATCAAAATCACGCGACCACGAAAAATTTATTAAAGGAAAAATTATTGTAAAGAAATTATTAACATTGGCAGAATATTTTTATTAAAAGAAATTATAAATGCTGTCGTAATAATTATTAGGTTTGGTTTAAAAGAAATATGTACGCTAAAGTTGTATGTTCGCCTCGTTTAGCATAACTACTAACCTATTTTGCCTAACACAAAAAGGTATGTCAAATTTGCACTAGGTTTTTTTTTTTTAATCTGCTTGAGGTTTTAAATAAGACTTGCACTATCATAAGTTGTTAAATAAAGAATAATTAATATGGTTGGTAGTTGTTTATTTCCAGGGGGCATGCAGCCGAAATCCAGCGAGACGAGCATAAGAAGAAAGGTTTGCTTTTGTCGGGAGCCCTAAAATCAAATTGAAAAAAGTTCCTGATTGCATGCAGCAAGTTAAATTATATAAAAAAAAAAGGGACGAAGAGGAGAAGAATAGTTTTGTTTTGTGTACCGTTTGCAAGGACGGATAAGGGTTTTAATGACCAGATCTTTAATTTTGAAGGATGTGCGGTGTCCTAAGTTTAAACATTTTTTAAAGTAAAATTATGTGCATTAGCTTTATCTTTTTTAAATAAATGAAACATAATGTCATGCGAGGCTGCTGTAGCGCAATGCCGTATGGATTATAAAGCATTATATTCTGGAAGTTTAAAATGTAACACTAGGTTGCAAGAGCATGGCGGAATTAAAGGTAGATTGCATGAATTCAAATAGGGACCAATTTATACAACTTCACCACAAATTGCATGTAAATGTATAAGTTCACAACAACATATTATACTTTTTATTATTGCTTGGTTTGGTCATTAATTTCCTGAGTGCATAAACGTAATTAGATAAGTTTAGTTAAATAGCGAAGTTAGGGCTTGACTTGCGAGCTGAGTGTATACAGCGAAATTGTTTTATTTTCAGCTTCGTATTGAAAAAAAAAAGCGGTTGTTGATGCCATAAGCATTTGAAGCTATTGACTTTGTTTTTATTGAGACTGATTTGGTTTTGTAAAAGCATTAAAGCCTTTAACTCTCAGATGTAAGGTAAAAACACTTCTATTCGGTAGGTCAATACGCATGGTTTAACCAAATTGAAAACAAGCTTCTAAAAAGAAAAATATAAATGGTGCGTAAATTTTTCCAAGAAAAATATTGAAATTCAACTAGCCTTATTATGTTCCAAGTGTCATTGCGTCAAATTCATTAACTCTATTACCATATAAATAAAAGGAGTTACTGCTTGGTGGTAAACAGTCACTGTTTGGTTGCAATGTTGTCATTAAAAACCTTAAAAAAAGGATAATACAAACTGGTAAGAACTTTTACTAAAAACTAAAGTCATTACTTCAATAAATAACAGGTGACTTCTAATTAAGTATGCTTACCTTAGCAAAATGAGTTATTTCGTGGGAAAGGTGTGTATCCTGAACAAATTACAAATTGCAGCATAAATTGTAACGAAAAAAAGTACATGGCATATAGCAAGGTTGTGTTGTATATAATAGCAATTGTTTTAAAAATCAACCTTTGCATCAATATCTCAGCGTTATGTAAAATGTTTAATTCACGTGATAAAAGCTGTCCATTGGCAAAACAATTATCCACCTGTAAATGATCACAGCGGTTTAGGAAAAAATAATCAGCTGGGGTTATGGGAATAAATCTTAATTTTAAAGCTTGCGAGTCAAAACGGGGTTAATTAATTTCGCTGAACGAAGCGAATTGTTACGTTTCGACAAAATCTGGGGAGGGGAAACCAGCGGGGTTTCTAGAATCCATCTCCTGTCGTCCGTAAGTGAGTACGGATCCGGACTGGGCTTCACTGCAGTTCATGCTGGTTACGAGTGCAGTGCCGCAATCAATCAGCTTCATTGGCTATACAGCCGTTTACTGTTGGCACAGTCCGTCACCGGTGGACACGCAAATTCGGCCCTCCTTATTAAATTGCTTGTTGACATCAATTGGCGAATCCTCCTGCGTCAAATACGAACTGGGAGATATTTTTCCCGAAACAGGAAACAAAAACTACTCTGCCCGGAACGAATAAATCAAATAATAAAGGGACATAACTAGGTTCAAATTCAAAATTGGTTATTTGTTTTAGTAAAGGGGCTATCAAAATATGTGGTGTTAGGGTGCCCTATGCGATCTCACATTTAGGCCGCTAACCTATAGTCAAAACTGATGAACCTATCTGTTAAGGAGAGGGGTCCAAAAGTCTTCAGCAATTAAACTAACAGTCTCAAGTGACGTCCCTATCGTAAGCCAAATTGAAAATTCATAAATGCTTAGTTCAGAGTGATTCTGAACAACATTTCGAACTAAATCAGCGCGATTTAACGCAGTCCTGATCTGTTTGCAATATTTGCCGCGATTTAACGCTGTCGCAAAGTTTTTGCATATCAGAACGGCCCGATTAAGCATTTGTTTAAAATTTTGAGGGAACTAGTTGACAGAAATCGAGTTTGGCGCGAGTTAACACAAGTCCCAAAATATTTTACTGTCAACATGAAAACTGAAAGTATGGTGTTTTAATATTTTACAGCATTCATGGGCAAATTCAAGAGTTTCTAGTGAGAGTTAACTTCAAGCCAAGGCCTTCTTGAACTTACACATAAACTGGAAAATACCCATATTTCATGGTTAACATTAACTCACTAAGCTAATTATGTTCATTGTGCTGAAGTTAATGGGGGGGAGGGGATTTTTTTTGATAAAGAGGTTTGGGTCTCTAAACGTGTGGTTTTACTTTATACTGGTGTTTTTCCAGACCACACACAAATGATGAGTATCAAATTTTGTATGCTAAGCAAATAATCCATGCAAATGAATTAAACAAAATAAATAAAATTAATTTAACGTAATTAAACACAGAAAAATCAATCATTTTGCCAACCTAGATATTTTAACGTTCCCCTTATAGGCCGTCTGGACTGGCAAATTAAAGTGGAGATGTAATATCCGAACAAATATCTTTGCTTATGTGCCCATTCAAGGAATTTAACCAAATTCACCGGGGATCTCGTCAATTACTGGTCTCATGTTAGAAATATGCTGAAATCCTTTTTGAAGGAGTCCAGTCGAGACCTCGCGTACCTTATAAACTTGGGGAGAAATTTTCTCCTCCACTACATAAGGACCAGTGTATTTTACTTGCATTTTGGCAGCGAAGTATGAATGTTTGCTGCTTTTAAAATGACTTTTGATCCAAACCCGGTCACCTTTGGCGAATTCCAAGGGTTTGGGTATACGGGCATTGAGCTTAGCGTATTCGTACGCTCTGTCAGATTGTCGTAGCCGACGTACTCGGGCTAAAGTTTTCCGTAGATTACTTGTAAGCGTGGCAGCCCACAAGGGAAGGGGTCGATCCAAGGTTTCAGAGATGGGGGGGTTCAGTACCAATGTCTAATTCTCGACCGAAATTTAAGTAAGCCGGAGTGTAGCCGGTCCTTGAGTCAACCGAGGAGTTGATAGACAACATAAACAATGGCAACTTCTCATCCCAATCTCTTGGATTACCTTCACAAAATTGTGCGACCATCCGCCCGAGCTTCTTGCAATGGAGCTCGGCTGGGCTGTTGGACGCTGGGTGATAAAGGGTGGTAACAGCTTGCTTAATACCAAAACGCCTATAGCACTCGCGGCTAATATCGCTTATAAACGATTGTCCGTTGTCCGAAACCACCTTCCTCGGGATACCAAAAATGGGAAATACCCGGTTTATCAAAAGGGTAACAAGCGTTTTCGTATCAAACTTTCTACAAGGAAAACATAATAAGTAGCCGGTAAACAAATCGGATACCACCAGTATATTACGATTCTTGCGTGGACTTTTGGTCATAGGAAGACCCTGTTTCCAATCTAAATGCAAAGTGTGGAAAGGATAGGTTAGAGGGATGGTTTGTAATTTTCCAAGGGTTCGTAAGCCATGGCCTTTATGTGATTGGCACGAATGACATGTTTTGACGAACCTATGAACTAATTTACTCATCCTAGGAAAGTACATTAGCCTTTTGAGGCGAGCTAAGGTTTTACGAGCTCCGAAATGGCCTCCCGTAATTGTGCTGTGATTCAGCTCCAACACTTGCCTCTGCAAATTGCGAGGGATAAACATTTTTAAATTGGACGACTCAAAAGTATCGTGAGCAAGTTCGCAATATATTACACCTGACTGTTGGTCAAAGATACATTTATCCAGGTACTTGTCTACAAATCTCTGTACAGCAACTGAACTGGCTTTCCAGGGTTTCCCCTGCAAAGCGAGCGAGAGTGTTTTCATGAATTCGTCACGTTGGGTCTCCGCCGCAATCATCTCCACTGTTACCTGCGCAACCTCGATGTTACAGTTGAAACAATCGTTGTTGAACACATAAAATGGACGATTGACATTGGGCAATTTGACTTCCACTAGTGGCGGATTCATACGACCTTCGTCAGGAGGAGCGCTTCCTTCGTGCATACGAGACAAACTGTCAGCTGGGGCATTTAGTCGGCCAGGCTGAAAAACCAACCTTGCCTCCAATGAAGAAAAGAATACTAGCCATCGGGCAATACGCCCTCTGGTATTTTTCTTGACGTCCATTAGAGTTAGCGGGTAGTGGTCCGTTACCAGAAGTATGTCCCCTCCTTCTACAAGGTGGCGCCATTTTTTTAATCCAAAAACTAGGCTTAAACACTCACGTTCAGAACAGGTATAACGAGATTCAGCTGCTGACAGTCTCCGTGACGCCATGTCCACGGTGACAGTATGGTCGCTGTCTGGTGCTTTCTGGCATAACAAACAGCCAATTCCAGTTCCGCTTGCGTCGCCGTATAAAATCCACTGCTTAGCTGGATCAGGGTGGCACAGAATTGGTGCGTCCAATAAAGCACTTTTAATGTTATTAAACGCCTCCTCTTCTCTAATGCCCCACGTGAGTTGCTTTTGTTTATTATCACGCAGTATATCTGTCAATGCCGAGATCCGTTCAGCGAATCTTGGCACAAACTTTCTAAACCACGACGCAAGGCCTACAAACTTACGTACCTCTTTTACAGTTCTTGGTACAGGCCAAGATTGCAAAATCAGCACTTTAGCTGGGTTTGCTCTAACACCATCATCCGTCACCAAATAACCCAGGACTAATAGTTCCTTAACGCAAAATTCAGTTTTCTGAAAGTGCCCTGATAAGCCTTCTTCGCCCATCATGGACAAACAAGCTTCCAGGCCTATCAAATGATCTTTCCAACACCTATTGGCCAATCCCAAGTCGTCAACATAAGAACTGGCTCCTAGGTGGCTTATAGGTTCAACACATTGCGTCATAGCACGACAAAAATTTGCCCCGGCATTTCGGAGCCCAAATTGAGCACGAAGCGGAATGTACTGAGCTTCAGTTGTTACAAATGATGCCTTTTTACCACTCTCGGGATCGAGGGGTACGTGCCAATAGCCATCACGAAGATCAAAATTTGATCGGTAGGGACATTTATCGTACCGAGCTATGAGGGAATCAATGAGTGGCAGTGGAAATTTGTCCCGTGGGCAAGATTTATTGAGAGGGACAAAATCTATCACCATCCTCGTCCGTCCGTCTTTTTTTGCCACCAAAAAAACTGGACAGCAGTGCTCACTGAAACCCGGAACTATTACTCCCATGTCAAGCATGTTTTTAATATGCGCAGCGACCTGCTGTCTGCCTAAATAGCTTAGGGGGTAAGGACGGCAAGCTACTGGAGGAGCTCCTAGAGTATCAATCACCATATCTGGGCAATGTTTAAATTTACCCACCCTGGTGGAAAACACATGACGGTAAGAAATTAATAAGCTGAAAAGTTCTTCCTTCTGCTCATTAGTCAATAGAGTAATTTTATCAACTTTTTCACGGATCTCCTCCAATGTTGGATGTAGCTCTGCATTGCCAACTATCGCACCTACTGCAGGGGGAAGCAAGCGCAAGGGGTTGCGTCGAAGAGCATACACATCACCTTTATAGGGGTGCCAAAACTAATAATTCTTCTTAAAGTTTAAGATCATGCCTGACCAGGTTAAAAAGTCGGCACCTAAAATTAATGACTGGATTGCATTAGGCATTTCAATGAAAGGGTAGGTGAAATAATGGG
>JAHWFP010003131.1:0-24884 GCA_023313725.1 Lithobius niger
AAAATTCGCAAAATACCGTACTGAGAGTATTTTTGTTTTTGAATTTGAGCGTAACAATTGTGATCGAATAAAGAGAACTTTGAAAATACGTTAACACATTATACTGCGAGAGTTCGGAAAATCGAAGCATAAAAATAAATACACACAATCTCACAATGGGAAGAAAATCTGTCAATTTTCCGCAAATTTTCGACAGTTTGCCTGGAGAATGATGAAGTACGTCTCCCAACCGTCTTCGTCAGACTCTATGTTGAGGTTTTACTGCTGCTTTGAATCACATCAGTCCGTTTGTTTATCTTCGAACCGCATGGCAGCCGTGGCCTTCGTTGTTGGTCATGCCGTTTCCATTTGGTTGTTAAGGCTGGTGTGGAGGTCGGCTCTTACCAGGTATTGGATTGCAGGCGTGGAAGGTGCCAGAGTATTCATGAGGTCGTAATTCTCTCTTATGTGCCTGTATAGCCAAGGATACTAAGCCTCTTAAATGATGATCTCTCTTCGAATTTGACACAATCAGGGTCTCAGTATTCTCCCAGTCTATGTGGTTAGTACCCATGCTATGGACTGCGACTCCCATTTTCTTGTTTATTATTCCGAACATCTGCCATATGTTGCCTTACTCTATTTCGCACTCCCTTCCTAGTCTCCCCTGTGACGCCGTTTACGTAGGGGCGACTAGGAAGGGAGTGCGAAATAGAGTAAGGCAACATTAAGGGTGTGCGAGCCTCGAAAGTTTCGAGTTGAGTCGAGTTTCCTATCTGCCCAAACTCGACTCGATATAACCCAACCAAACTAGAATCCGGTGAAAATGCGATAACTTCGCCAATTTTTGACCAATTTTGACTTTCTAATACAGTATACCAAATTCATCGTCTCAACGAAAGCTTTCCGGTGGTGCAAATTAAGAGCCTCTAGCTCAAACCATTTTAAAGATATGTCCTAAAAACTGGAAAACTAGTTGTAGACTTGACTCGCACAGTCCATTAAGCAGCATCTTAGTTGTTATTACACTAACAAATAAATAAGACACTTGCAAAATAAGTGTGTTGACCAAATACTCTAACTCGGCTCGATACTCGATCTTCTGTTGCAAACTCGGCTCGACTCGAATTCAAGTTATCCTACTCGCACACCCCTAGGCAACATATGGCAGATGTTCGGAATAATAAACAAGAAAATGGAGTCGCAGTCCATAGCATGGGTACTAACCACAGAATAGACTGGGAGAATATTGAGACTCTGGTTATGTCAAATTCGAAGAGAGATCATCATTTAAGAGGTTTAGAATCCTTGGCTATACAGGTACATACGAGAGAGAATTACGACCTCATGAATATCCCGGCAACCTTCCACACCTGCAATCCAATACCTGGTAAGAGTCGACCTCCACACCAGCCTTGCAACCGAATGGAAACGGCACGACCAAAAACGAAGGCCATGGCCACAGCCCGAACAACATCGAAGGCCACGGCCGCCGCGCAGTTCGAAGGTAAACAAACGGACTGATGAGATTCAAAGCAGCAGTAAAACCTCAAAATAGAGCCTGACGAAGACAGTTGGGAGACGTACTTCATCATCCTCCAGGCAAACTGTCGAAAATTTGCGGAAAATTGACAGATTTTCTTCCCGTTGCGAGATTGTGCGTATTTATTTTGGTGCTTCAATAAAGAGAATGCAAGTTAAACCTTTGTATGTTCAATCAATTATCCATGCCTTTTTTGTGTATGCTCAAGATTCAGTTTGGCATTTTTGTAAACTTCACTATCATAAAAAGGTGCATTTGTTGCCATTTATAACAGTTTGTGACAGGAGAAATTCTACCCCTGCCCCTTGTTGACCATGTTCGTCTCTGCATTACGTAAGGAACGTGTCTTTTTTCCTTACATGGGACATTTAATTCATTAAAGGTACACATTAAGAGTTGCGGCTTAACCGCAACAACCACTTTCCATTTTTGCCTGATTGTTTACTATTTCGGCCAAAGTCGACACTGTACATAACAATGCCTGTACTTAAGATTGTTGCTGCTTCTATACTTTGATTATCAAAACCTTGTCTTGCCTCGCAACAACAATCATCCCTTCTTGATGTATTGTTCACGTCCCCTACTCTCGTTTTTCCTCTCTCCCGCTCGCTCTTCCCCTCCCTGCTCAAAATAACCAAGGAGAAAGCACGGCTGTGAATTTCTCTCCTCTCAATGAAAACAAGATGGCTACCGTCCGCCATTTTCCAGCGGCATCCTAGAATGGAATAAGTCTGCCGACTTTATACCTTGCTGCCTTGGTTCGTATCCCTGCTGTAGTAGATCGCGAGCTGCAATACATATAATGCAAAGCATCAGGCGACGATTTACTTAATATTATTGCATCAAACGTATTTTAGTATTGGGGCCCTACATGTCGTGTTCTGTCGAGTAAGCCTTACCTCGATTGACACATGTCTAGAGTCTAGAAACGCTATATATCTTAACAGCCGGGACGTAACGTTGTATCCATTTTATCAAGACTTTCAATAGGAAGCGTAGCGAAAGATTACTTCACGAGAGGAGGGAACAGGATCCTACCCCCAATTTAACTGGAATAAAAGACGATTCGGACCTACACAGCTTCCCTTTCTATTGCGCCTTGCAGTTGCTTGTTAGACAAGGAACATCCACGGATAGCCTCTCAAGAGAACGGGGTAATACAGGTCTGGGGTGGGGCTTCCAGTACCACGGCCTTTCCGCATTGTCTGAGGACCGTGAGATCTGAGCGCCACGCTCTGACTACCTGCCTTTTTCTGTTTGCACATACGACATGACTGATGGATATCTGCAGCACTACTGAGTTTATCAACTAACACCAGACGGATCCAGGGTCCGAAAGGGGATGTCCCTTTCACTAAACAGACACTTTTGAAACGTTATGTTGAGTTTGTTCACGATTTCCTGTGTATTGGTGGTCAAACTGTCCCAACAGTGAATGAATTAGCTTGGTGGTTTTGGCAGTTAGTGTAAGACATGTTCTTGGACTGCAATTTTATGAGTATATTTCAGAAATTAGCAATACCTGGCCTTGATTCTGGAGTTTGAGGTGTGGGGAATCCTCCATTATCTGGTTCGTCAGTAATGTCAATGAGCTCCGTCCAGTACGTCAAGGGCATTGTAAGGAGGCGTTGCATCACACTGGCCTGCTGTCTGGTCTCACTTAACATGGCTGCTCCTACTGGATCAGCAGACGAGTAACCGACAACGGTTGGACCAAAAACTCGGGCCAAATTTTCAACTGGCATCTTGCAAGCCACACTGTTAGCCACACTGAAAGGTATCAAACAATTAATTTGCTACTTTCTGTACAAATATTAGCACTAGTGATAAAACAACATACGCATATCTGACTACAAGCTTAATAACTCTAGGAATAAATAAGTACTAGTTTGTAACCCGTCAAGATAAATCTTCTAAGGGCAGCAGGCAGGGGCTAGGCACACAATACGCGCAAGCGGCAACACTTGCCATCCTGTGAGCGCAGCGAGCATTAGGAAATATACTAAGGTGAAAGCTAGGCTGCGATGGAAGTTACATTTCAAACACACACACTTCCTTTATTTCTTCGCTGAGTTTTTTGGGAGGTGGGCTTTTTAAATGGGAAACTTTATTTGACAAATGATACGGACATCGGCGATCAACGCCTTTGCATTGATGGTAACGCGTGGGGTGAATATGTCCAAAACAGTCCCAATTTTTTGACTACAACAAATTCGTTCGGAAAATAAAACCTTGTAGTCTCTCATACATCTCCAATATTTTGTGGAATTTTCCAGTGAATAATAGAAAAGCTTACCTCTTTGGAAGTTAGCAACCTTTCTCTAAACAACCGCTCATCTCATAATACATCTCTTTTTTAATACACGCAACAACTAATCGCCAGAAAGTCTGAAAAGCTACCTCCGACATAAAATGGACAACCCCACTCTGCCACGGGTCGAGGGGGCAGGGGAAGAGAGAGAGACACACCTTACGCTATTTTAACAGTATGTTTGCTCCATGAATGCAATAATGTTAAATAGAAATTGAAGTAAAGAAAAAAAGGTTTGCTCAAAATTTTTTTGGCCTAATTACGCATTCGTCAGCTTTTTCTGGAGAAGCATTCTACGCTAGCTACAGCTCTGTGTACATCAAATTTCTTAAGCGTATCACCGAAAATCAGCCAGCGGTATACTAAAAAAAATAAATGTAGGTCCTACAACTGAACAAGGCTAGCACTTACACAAACCTTAAATGAGCCAATTAAGGCTGCACCGATACCGAACCGGTTTTCAAAATTTTGCAGATACCGGTACCGATATCCAAAATTGTACCCCCAATTTTACATGAAAGGTGTAAATTTTCTGGAAAAGTACAATAATTATTAAAATAAAATGTTTTAAATAGGAACCCAAAGTTAAAACATATCTAGAAAGATTCTCAAGTGATTTCCTGAACAAAACACCGTGAACCCCCGCATGTCATTATCTCGAACGGTTGCATAGTTATCGATATTTCTGCGAAAGTTGCCGATAGCAATAATATCGGCACCCAATCCAATCCATTATCGAGTGCAGCTTCAGAGCCGACGCATAACAGTTCCGCGCCGGACAAAAATCTAGCAAACCATTCAACCTTTAAAATAAAACTCACTCCACACGGATTCAAATATTTCTTAAAAATTTGTTTAACAAATGCAAATGTTCACATGGCCTTGTAGTGCACAGATGTAGGAAACTCGTTTAGAGCATTAAGAAATTTCCTTCATACCTTCTGAATGGTAAGAGTAGGGATCGACCGGATACCGTTTTTCCGGATCTGGGTCAGTGCCGGATCGGTTCCGGATCTGGGTTCCGGAGCCGGCCCGGTACCGGATACCGGGTAATTCACACACAAAAACGAAAAAAAGCTATTTATTTTTTCCCCCCTAATAAGTTGCAGCTATAGTGTTAATTTTCGCTTTGTTTCACATTATTTCATACATTAAACACGTAGAAGTCTCACGCTATTATGAGTACCAGTATAGTATAATTGCATGTAGGCTACAGAACTGTTTTTGCAATGTTGCCAAATTCTGCAAATTTTTTTAAAATAATCAAACAAAGCACTCATTAGATTAATCAGTCAGAAAAAATGTTTCTAGTTGAAGGAATTCTCACTGATTAACCTACTGCTTCATTTCGAAAAATAATTTGCAAAATTGTGCAATATTAGTGAAACCAGTATGTAGTCCATGCATTTAGTTTAGATTAATATTATTGAATTTTGGTTGCATTACAAAAAAAATCAAAATCACAACACGTCTTTTATTTATAACTTTTTTAAATTGCTTTCGTTCCCGTTTTGTATTGCGCGCAGTATAACAAAGATCGAAAGCAAAAAAAAAAAAAGGAACGAAACCAACATAAAAAAAGCTGTATTGCAAAACTGCAACATGGAAGTCATCTTTGGTTTATCATGCTATTATTTCTTGCTAGTTTTTGATGCCGTCATTAAACCGTTTTACTTACCGAATTTAACCCCTTGGCGTCCAAACCACGATTTCTCGTCACTTTAAAACCGTTTCTAAAACTCCCGACGCACCCTGGATTCAAAGTCCCGTTTGAAAAGAAAAACCGCCATTGCATACAACAGAGGTGTAATTCCGACTGAATTGGGTACTTTGGCACGCCTATTTTGGATTCATTTAATTTAATATCTTTTAATTACCTCAATTTATGTTTTTGTTGGCCGTGTCGTCAAAATTGACGTGAAGTTGCTTGTTTGCTAAAACTAGACCTTGGTTCAAGCTTTCGTTAGCTCAACAACGCAACAAACGGCCGCCATCTTGGTCGCATTGGAAAGCTGGGATTCCCCGGTTGGCACGTGATCACTCATCGCGGCGGGGGCCATTTGTAAGTGACGTCACGCGAAGCTAGTCAAGGTCACAGCCATTGGAGCTAGCAGGTGGGTGTCTCTTGGCGGACAGCCGGCTGAGAGTGGGAACGCGATGGCGGCTATAAACGGATTGTTTTCAACGATAGCGAATATGAATTAGGAAATAAAATAACTTTAAACTACTTCTACGGTATGTAAAAACTTAAAAAAAAGGATTTCGGAAACCGTAAACAACGCAGTAATGGAAGAATAACCAGAGGATGATCGTTTCAAGGTCTCCCATGTACTGCAACGGAAGGTGAATATTTTCGTAAGCGCATTTACGTAGTCGAACTTCAGCTTTTTTTTTTTTTTAGTTATGAAAACCTAATACAATTATCCCAAGTATATTTTTGTGCAATAATTTACACTGTAATTATTACATCTGCAATTTTTTATACCCGTAGATCGCTTAGTTATTTTACTAGGATTTATTTTACCGAGGCATCCAACATGCTTACGGCGAAATGTTTTGGTTGTGTTGCAACCGGTATCCAACTCAATATAATTGCTGGATCCGGATCTCGCCGGATACTGCATTATCCAGCGCCGGACTCGGTCGATCCCTAGTTAAGAGCTAAGAACTTGTGGGTTAGACCATCAGAAAGCTGGCAAAAAAAAAAAAAAAACACAGAAATGGTGTATTCAAACATGAAAATCTGTCAACTGGAAATGGCAGTCTGACATACAAATCCAAAAAGCAACGTAAATAGGTTTGCATCTGTATTTATGAAATGGAAATATGTTCGGTTTGGTATTTTCTTTTGAAAGGCCGGACACCCAACCAAACACCCTCTGTTCGCCCATGTTTGGTTCGGTACAGCCTTACTAATCATTCATCTGGGATCTGAATGCTGAAAAGGATATAGCTGGCTTTCAAAATGACTATTTTCACGCTAACATTGTAATTTTTGCCCGACACCTTCCCACATCAGAATATTTTCTCTCAATAACTGATTTTTTGGGGAAGTTTTCGTATACGAATTCTAATAGTGGACTTGCGTAACCAAAAATATTGAAAAAGAAATACTAGTTAGCCATTTTGAAGGATCAAAACTAGCATCACATTCTGCCGGGGAGATGACGTTGTTCACTTTAGAGTATGCAATGGAGAAGAACAGACATGTAATATGTCGAACTACCTGGTAAAACTGGCGAACCACCAACAATCGACAAAGTAGATTCACCTGGAAGAACAGGTGAAGTGCCAAACTGGCGAAACGTCGAAGTCTGGGAAACGTTAGGCAATTCATTGTTCACTGCAAACCGCATGTCGTTATCTCGAACGAGGAACAGTTACAGAGTTATTGATATTTCAGTGAAAGTTAAGTTGCTAATACCCCCAACATCGGCAACCAATCCCATCCGGTGTCGATGCAGCCTTAGTAGTTTTCACTTCCTCACTATATTCATGTATTTTGTGTATCTTAAGAAAATTTGAAGAGGAGAGAGGGAAAACAAGAAACAGGGAATTGCCGGCCCCCAGGAAGGCTGGCTAAATTTTGTTTCTATTGCCTAAATGGAAATATACATTAGTACAATACCTGCAAATTTTAGCATTCCTTTTCAGAATGAGTCTTTCTCTAGAGGTTTTTTGGTGGTCGAGATCCTGCCACTTGGCAATCATAGTGCACATGTGCACCCCTTCAATAAAAGGTGCCCAGAGTTAAAAGCGAGCATCTTACTTTCCGCTCAATGTGTCGTGGTGGGTACAGGTAATTTATATTTCAGTGTAGGCAATAGAAACACAATTTAGCAGGCCTTCCTGGGGGGCAGCAATTTTGTTTCTATGTGCCGTTTCGAATAGAGATGAACCAATGTTGACATCGGACATCGGCCTTATTCGGCTACATCGGTCATCGGAGCATCGGTTTTAGGCAGCAGATGTTAAAACATCGGATATCCACAATTTTTTTAATCATTTTGCGACAGATGCGCCTATTATTAACTTCTGGGTGCTAACTTTTAGGACCACAGAAGTTTTAATTTTATTTATTAAATACTCTTAATTATTTTTGACTCCATGAAAAACATAAGCAGTTTCACTTTACTTTCTTGAACATCAGACCAAGAGATTATCGGAATTGATATCAGTCAATGTTTTTTCAACATTGGAATCGGCATTTTACCAATCGGTGCATCCTTAGTTTCGAAATACCCATTACCTGTAAATTTTGGCATTTACATGAAAACCTCGTCACAACTGGTGGTGGGCACCACCTGATGGGTACCCTAGGGTTGCAAGCTGGCTCCCCCGGAGTGGCAAACTCCGCAGAACAAAGTGGAAGGGTGGATTAAAAGGTTAAAGATTCAAAAGAATAGAGTTTGCTCTCATGATTTTTTATTATTTTTTGGGGGGGGGGGGGTTCAATGAACATGTTTACCTGCGGGCCGTTGAGACTGGTAAAGTCAGGTGTGGCACGCCAAATTAGTGGGGTGTTTCATGAATGATGATGGAAAGAGTGCCGAATTCACGTTTGCTGATTCCGTGGCGATGATGAAAGGAGATGAGTGATAACACATGAAACTGAATGAATGAGCAGGAGCAAAGTTGGTAAGTGATTCGTGGATGGGGGGCGGGGGATCATCTTTCTCGTGTTGGCAAGGATCGGATGGGCTTGAACAAAACATTCAATTAATTGGCGAACTTGGGATTGACCCTCTTGATGGTATCTTTAAGTGGAAGTGAAGAAAAGTCGAGGACGAAAAGTTTTGTATTGTGAGGTTGTCGAAATGGTGGGAGAATGCTTGATTTTTTTGGCATATCATTGGAGTCATGATGAAAAAAAAAAGATGATGTTGAATGAGATGAACAATCCGCGTTAGGGAGAGACGAAAGGGGGTGGTATGTTGATGTTGAGTTGTAAGGTCGGATGTGGAAGTTGAAAGAACACCCCTTTGCTCTGGAACGGCATTCGGGGCAGGGCAATCTTCCGGTCTGTGATCGGTGCATTGTGTCATTCCATGATGGAGTGGAATGAATGAGTCGGAGTTGTCAAACTGCCATAGCTGACTGGCGACGAAGATTTCGGAGGGGTGTGTCATGCGTGGGAGAAATCCAATTCATAGAAATTGCGTCGTGGTAAATGACGGTTGGAAAATGAGGGTCGGAGACACAGATTTCCAAGGGTGAGGTGGGTGCGTCCGTGATGGGGAGTGATTTGAGTTGCACTACTGGCGAACTGAAAATCCTGGGAGGGTGTTCTTTTGAATTTTTGATTGGACGTGGCTTTGATTTTAGTACCCTGGGGTTCAGATGGTATCGTCTAGGGTCAGGCATGATTGTTCGGAGCCTTGGAGAAAATTTTTGCACTGGCTTTTTTGATGCAGGTAGTTGGCAGCGACGGAGCCGCCAACGTCTTCAAGTGCTGCGTAGGGAGGGGCGGAATCATTTTGATCGTGGATCCTGCAGGCGAAAGAGCTAAGCAACGTTTAGAGTTCTTTAGATTCAAAAGTGATGCTTCTTTTCTTGTTCTTTTGCTTTTTGAGCGAGTTCTGAGTTCATCGGATTGCTGGTGAAAGTGCCTAATGATAGGAGAGGTCATGTTTTATTCTTTTAGTTGTTTCATCTTTCTTTTCGAAACATGGAGATTCTCACAAATTGTTTGTTGCAAGGTCGTTAGGTCATGGAAATTGGGAGTCGAACATTCTTCGTCGTCAGTATTTGTGTTCTAACTGTCTAGTCCAAAGAGATTTATGGGACTGGTCGGGTTTGGATTTACCTGTGATAACAGAACTGCTAGTGCCGTTTCACTTATCGAGATTGGTTCCTCGGGATTGATTGGAAAACTTGACACTAAGGTGTGGGAGGGGAATCAGTTGTACCTTTCGTGGAATGTGCGAGGAAGGTCATTGGGTTTTTGATTGTGGTGGATGAAAGTGAACGAGGTGACGAACGGCGAGATGTACTGAAGAGAGTGACGAGCGTAAGCTACTAGTTCCGAAGGGCAACGGTTTGAGTGGGAGGCATTGAGTTTCTTTTTTCTTGGCGTTGGAGAAGCACCTGCAGCGGAATTTAGGAGATCATGTTATTTCTTGCAGTTGATCTGGTCCTTCCTAATGTTCGATTCTTTGTGTTTCTTCATGAGTATTTTCACTCGTTTAGACTTACTGACTGACACGCTGATTTTGCATGGGTTTGTGAAATAATTACACGTCCTGTGGGTTTGGCAGCCCAAGTGGGGGTCATAGCGAAGCTTGCCTGAAACTATTGCAGTGCAGGTGCACTTGTCTGGTTCCTGTGGTGGGGGAAGATTTCCGGAAACGCAACAGTGGCTGGTGCTAAAGAATCACCTCGACGTCTTGCCACGATTGATTTGTGAAAGCTGACAAAAACTTTGGCACAAAGAAGAGACGAACCAGCAGAGCGTCGTGCAGGGTGAAGAGGTCGCTTTTGCACTACTGATGCACGGATCCTAGCGGGAAGTTGACAGAGTGACATCCTGGCGCCGGCAAGGGAGTACAGCGCCGCAGCTGCGATGGAGGGGACAGCGACTTCGTCATGTGTGACGGCTGGCAAGGAGCTGCTGCCGACGAAGGAGAGGATACAGAAGGTGGTGCTCGGTGAGTTGCTGGGTGAGGATGATGGACAGCGAATCGTCACAGTTGTGATGAGTCGAGTGCGAATAGTGCTTGCCGAGATCAGGACCGAAGGTAGAGACTGCTTAAAGATGAGACGGATTTGCTGGATGACAGTCGAGAAAACAAGATGTAGGAGTCTAAGGCTGGTGAAAGGTGGAGTTTGAAGTCGACGATTCATTCCGACGGCTGGAGGAACTGTGATGACGATTTGGAAGGATCCAGTCTCAGGTTGAGGCTTAGAATGAGAGCATGTTAGGGCGTTGAAAACGACTAGAAGGGTGATACAAAAGGAGCATACCGAGGTATAGCCACGGGGTGGTCAAAAGGTGGAGATTCTGAAGGAGTTATGAGCCAGGAAAGTTGCAGGAGGCGAAGGGAACGGGCCAGTCGACAATCTGGAGGTCGTTCGTGAAGGTGATCGAGGACAAGAGCCGATGAAGGATGGTTGCCAGATGGAGCCCAAAATGGGCGTGATTGAGGATCAGACGATGATGGCCGTTGAACACTGGGCGGGGAGACCCATCTTACAGAGCGTTTACTAAGCAAATGTTGTTGAGGCGGAGGACAAGAGTCGATGAAGGTTGCAAACGAAGGTCATGGATGAACATGGGGCAATGAATGATGCGTCAAAGGCGGAGGCCCTGAAAGGGAAGCTGTGTCGTGAGGAAATGTCGGGGATGAAGGCGACGGGCCGACAAGAAATCTGGGCCACGGGCGAAGGCTTGGTCATGCGGAAGCCGTGGACAGGGGTCCGGTGAAGGATTTAGCAATGGCGCAAATTTCAAAAGAGACAACGAGCCGGGAGGTGATGATTGAGGAGAAGGCGACGGATCAACAACAACGACAAGGTTTCCAGGCGAGGGGCTGGCCGGCGAAGGAAAGGGCTCCCGGGACGAAGGATCCTTAGTCCAATCTGAGTCTTATCGATGGCAAGGAGTCTTCAGCTTACGGGAAACGAAGGGTCTGGAAAACAAAGGTCTCGAAAACGAAGGATGCTGCGGAAAAACCAAAGCGTGTCCACTGGAGGGCCGAATGCGGGCTGTGCGGGCGGCGAGAAGAATGAGACGAAAGATCAAGAGGATGAGAGACAGCTTTTGAGGTTTTATTCCTCGATTTTTTGGCTTTGCGAAAGATGAAGGGTAACTGTAGGCTGATCACCAGAACGAGAGAAAAGGGTGACCCAATTCATTGTGTTGTAAAGAGCGGGGGATGGGAATCTTGTTAGGCCGTTGGCAGGAGCAAAGACTGATGGTTGCAGAAGAAGGTACAGCGAAGGCAGGATAGAATGGGCAAAACATAGGTGTTGAAAAGGCGGTAACAGGTGAAGCAGATAGTGCAGGTTGAAACGAGCGTCTCCTTGTGAAGGAAGGCGTGGATGGGTCAGAGTGCATGGTCGTACAAAAGAGGCCGGTGAACATGAGCCGTTGATGCCATGAGCAAGTGCCGGAGAAAGCGAAGGTAAGAATTTTGAAGGAGACGTTCAGTAATGCAAGAGGTGCGTTCGTCATCAGAATTCTAACCTTCATTTTCTACGGCACTTGCTCACATTCAACAATGTCGGGGGTTTACAGGCAGCAGAGGGCAAGTCGGCGAAGAAACCCTCGGTGTGCCTTTTAGTCTTGCTGTCGATGCAAAGGAGTCTTTGATGTGTAAGCGTCGGGAACGAAGGATTGAGAAATGCAGGGCATGAAAAAGAAGGATGATGTCGAGAAAGACGAAAGCGTGTTCACAATGTGGAGCGCTAGAGGAAAAGAGATGCTCACTCAACACAGGGCACCTTTTATTGGAGGGGTGCATTGCGCACTTGAGTTACTAAGCTGGCAGGATGTCAACTACCAAAAAACCTCTAGGGAAAGATGCATTCTGGAAAGGAATGCTAAAATTTCCAGTTAGTCGAGATGCCGAACGGCACATAGAAAAGAAATTTTTCTCCCAAGAAACAACTTTCGTATTTTAAATGGCCTAATGTACTCCACTCCCGTTGCAGCAACCAGGGTTTTGTCTTCTGATTAGCAGCTTCGGTTCAATACATTCTCATCCACCCTTTTTTAATACACAAATGGTAAACTAAGCCTTCAAAAACTGTCCTTTACAGCACAGGGAAACACGTAACAAGAAAAAGAAACCAGTAAGTCATTTTCAACCACTAGCATCGCACCCGACACTTTAAAATTAACAAGAAAGGAGATTACTTACAGCTGCAAGTGAATTGTTAAAAATGCTAGCGTATCCCTGTTGGCTGGCGGCAAACTATTGACAGCCGTTTTCACGGCCAGTTCACTTTGCCGTTCTGAATGGATTTCTACAAGAAGAAAAAACAAAACAATAAAACACCATCACATCGCCAACAAAAATGAACTGACCTGAAGCACCTCTCTTCAGCAATGTTCAGTTTGTTACATATATACACCTTTACTGATCACACAAATCTTTCAACTTCTATGGTAAACAGTATAAACTCACCAGACGCTTTTACAAAATCTTTCCACAATGCGTAAGTAATTAAGGGCTCCCTTAAAGAACGAAGGAAATCTTTGATGCATCCACAAACAACATAAATGTCGACCTTAGTCTGGAAGTAAACAAAGTAAAGAACTACTTAATATTACAGTTGAACCTCATAACATTTAAGGGTATACAGATCACGTTTTTTCTCACCGAACTGATTCCGATCCGATCGGTGAAACAATCAACTTGTTTATTAACTGGTATACCGAAACGACAGCCGACGCTGATCTTACCGAACCTGTGCAGATTTTACTTAACAGAAGACCTTGGCTAACTTTACCAAACTGAACACCAATGCTGATCATTCCTAACCAATCGAGCTAGACCAACAACTCCCAAGATACCATGGAAACTAAAGCGGACAGGAGGACTTGGGGTACTAGACTCTACATTAGAAGGTTACTTTTTTATTTATACTAGCCAAGTCGCTCGCTGACGCTCATTCGGCCGCATCTCGCTTCGCTCGAGGATATTTCTTGTTGCAACACTTATGCGCAGACGGACAGTTCCACACCAAAAACAAATAGTCAAATGATCAGTGTAGAAAGCGTTTTTCATACGGTTTCAGTTCATAAACAAACGTTGACTGTGTCTACTCTTTCTTTTCTCTTTGTTTGTATTCATTCGCCACATTTAATAAGATTCACAAGATTCATTTTAACTAATGAACAAATATTTAGCCTACTACCTACTAACTGTATTTAAGAAAAAGTGCTGTTTCTGATGACAAACACCGATTTCGTTCGCTTCACTCAATCAGCGCAACATTTCCGCAGAATCGTGACTGAATAACCACCAAGAACCCCACATCATTTGTAATTTGTGCTAGTGCTACACTTTACAACGGTTTTCTTGTTTCACTTATTTTAAAGCAAGTCGGGCCTGCACGCAGCACGAAATCATACCCAGAAGTTATGCGTGTTTAACACAATTATGCTAGACTGCTGAGTAGAGCACCAGGTAATGGCATACTGATCGAATGTCGACGTTTTACAAATACAAACATAGAAATATTTCTGACACCCGGTTCTGTTAGCAATATAGTTTGTTAAGTAGGCCTAATTTAGCAGTTAATCTTTTCGTATCTTTACTTAATTTCTCTTTTAAATTTACGGCAAAATTGGCAGTTTGAATTTGAAATATCCAAAATGCAACTCCAACATTGTGCTGCACGTGCCTCATTCTATTCGGACTGCCAGCCGTTCTCCCACTGACAACACTACTGGCCCACGCGATGCTTACATGGCTCAACAATTATGGACCGCCCTTTCAGCAGGAACATTTGACATTCCGAAGCTAACAATCAAATTCGAAAAATTCGTTTCAACAATGGTCCAAAGGGGGTTTTTCGCTTTTTTCGAGGAGAAAACTTTTACCTAGAACTACGAAAATATGCCTAAACGATATCCAGAGTAATTCCCTGTCTTTCAAGACCTTTCTCACATTTCTAGCCTTCCTACTTCCGGAGGAGAAGACGTACATATAAACCGATAAACTGACCGTAAGTTTTTAATGATTAAGATAATGGTTCTATATAGAATTGCAATTATAATAATCATAATATATTATTGGACTTGCAAGTAACCGTAGCATCTTAGGCACCATGAAAACACCAACACAATAAGAATATCACTAAACAAGTACACAGAGAATGCAATTTGCTTTTCTACTCTAGATCACAAAGTTTCAATCTGTAGTTCATGTAGTGGTGCTTACTGCCCGGAAGGTGTTCGAAATAGAATTGCTAGTCTGGTATTTTTGTGGTAAAGTTTATAACTTGACGAGCAGTTAGTTGTTTCTACTTTTGTGGAATATAAAACATAGCTAATTCTACTACAGGCTGGGATAGAGAATGGCGTTCTAAACTGTAGGCTAAGTTTCAACTTAAAACTACTCATGGATGGTCACTGTCACCAATGATTGGTGGGTTAATTTGCTATATTCACTATGTTTAAAATAAAAATGGTGTTTTAGTTATTTAAACACTGTCTCGGGAAACAAAACGGGGTTTCAAACTTCTGGATTTATTTTAACATGTTATTAAAAGACAACACAACAAAGGCAACTAGCCTTGAAATAAATACAAGTGTGCTTTGCAATAAAAGCTTAGAATTGAATTTTTACATTAAAATCCTCACGTGAACTTATCTAAGTTCGACACGAATGCACTAATTAAATTTTGACAAGTTGGTTACTGTTTCAGATAATGGATCTTACATAAATACAACAGTCGGGGTTAAACAAAATTTGTTTACATTCTCTTGTTTATATACAGAGAAGTCGGATTGGTCCATCTTTCGAGAAGAAACAACATTTTTAGTGAAGGTACTTTTGAGAAGCCTAGCAAGGCTTTGCGCAATACCGCGTTGACAAAAAAAAGGCAAAAGGCGAGTTTTTCAGTAAACTGCCGATACATTCTGTGATAACAAAAGCTTAGCAGGTAGTATCATGATTGATTATATCCTTATTAAATATATCAAATATTTTCTGCATTATTTCTGAGGATGTACAGATGCAGAGACCGTCGTATCAGTAAATATACAGATATTCAATGTATCGGTGTCAGGTCAGATTCCTTTGCAGATACCACACTTGAACCTTGATGGTAGAGAACTTTGTTTCCTGCCTGCTGACTGCCACAGTTGTGGAAATGGAAGTGAACACACAAAGTCTCACCCTGAATGAAATCAGTATCTGCATCGAGAACTTTGTGTTCCTTGCCTTCCGACTGACACGATTCCGGAAATAACAGTGCAACACAAAGTGTCGTCTTGAATAGTATCAGTATCAGTGTAACATATCGTGCGGTATCGGTAGAGCCTTAATTATTTCTTTTGAACTCCAGTTTGGAAACAAAGATACCTATTTGGCTTTAATGTAAAACTATGCAAAAAAAAAAAAAAAAAAAATTAAGGCCACTTAAAGAAAGAAAGTTGCTTCTCGAGCCTTTTACGAAAAAAAATCGGTGCGGGCGGGTTTTTTTTATTATTTACTTTTTTATCATAATGTAGGGGTTGTAATTTAAAACAAAGCCATTTTTGTTCTATTTTTTTAATGAAAAACTTGAAACAAATACGCGGGTTTACATGGGAGCCCTATCACAATAATAATTGGTGAGCAATAAAACCAAAATTTTAATTTTTTTTCTTGTTTTTAGTTGCTTCAACATGTAAATTACGCTTGCGTTTCTGCAAGGGAAGTGCGTTAGCATTCGTGCAAGCCGAACAAATTGGGTAGGCGCCATCCACGCGAAGTAGGATTTTGTTGCTTTTGGGGCTAGTTTTACCCTATACATTTTTTCATTTCGCATGGCAGCTAACACCCTCGTTCGTTTAGCGTACTAAGGTGAGGATCTACATACCACATCACATTGACCAACGCCTTGACAAAGTTTGTTCCAGCTGTGTGAACCAAAGTATTACTAAAACCTAGCTGAAAAGCTTCAAGCCAGTCGATAACAGCATTGTGTAGTAGGAATTTACTGTTAGTGGGATGAGTGTGCCTAATCTGGTAAATGCAGTCTTTGGCTACTAGCTTTTAGAAGTCGAAAATTTTTTTTTGGGAGGAACAGTTTCTTTAGTTTCTGGTGCTTTCACTTCTGGCTCAGTTATGTAATATGTAATGTACCGTCCAAAGTCACCAACAATGTCCAATACACGTGCGGGAAAATACGATCACCGCCGTCTTTTGTCTTGAATTAGCCAAGTGTGCAGTAACATTGCATTCGTCAACATGCAGTCCTTTTCGGAAGCAAAGTTATCAGTTCGATTCAATGTTTTGTTTATGATACTCTGGTAAAGCTGCAATATGGTGCAATTTGTTCCATAGCCACCTTAAATTCTCCACGGGCGAATTTCGTTCGATTTATACACGAGCCGAACTGACACAAGCTGAAAGAGAGTTGTACATGGCTGAATGTAAACAAACTTAAAAGCGATACGCCTAACGCACTTGCATTCGCAAAGTAATCAAAGTGATCCAAGACGGTTCTAATAAATAAAAAGTAGAAACCAAACCGAGCAATACCAAAAGCTGTAGCTTAGAGAGTCCACGATTGGCTTTAACCCAGTCGTGTGCCAAGCCAAGAGCCAATCAGCACACGCGATGCATTGCATGATTCGACCAAGCAGCGCCGCTGTTTTTCAAAGAACAGAGATAGAAAGAAGCGCGAATAGCATTCTGAGGCAAAATGAACAGCAACGGGTGACGTCAAAAATGTCCCATCCCGCTTTACTCTCAATGCAAGGAAGTTGTAAAGTTAGCGTGATATAACACCTTAACCGGAAGTACGGTTTTGTTCTCGGAAACTAGGGTATTGGCGCTTCTTAACTATTTGTATTCTTTGCTGTCGTTGATCGCTTGTTGTCCCGTTGCAAACGTTTTTGCAGTGATAATCGCCTACACATGAATTACAAACACTCGCACAAAAAAAAAAGTCCGGTGAATTCAAAATTTGTTAGAACAGATCGTGAGTTGACATTTCTGGTTGCCGTAAACCCCCCAAAAAAAGGTCGGTGCAGGGGGTTTGGAGTTCGTGCAGCGGGGCTTGAGAAACAACTTCTTTTTTTTAAATGGCCTAACAAAATTTCTTTTTCTCTTCAAACTTACTTCCAACAGAGTGAAAATTCTCCATATTTCGCTTACTTCCACACTCCAGATAGTTCCTTATCTAGCTAATTTTCGACTGCAGCCTGCAGTCTTCTTCAGGCTCTTCGAAGGTAAGTTTATCTTCTGTTTACATTCTTCGTTGTGTACACGATCGCCATCCAGGTTTAAATCGCCGCTTCGCGTAGCCTCCCGAGTTTAGAAGGCCCTTCTACTCTCAGGAGGCTACGCGAAGCGGCGATTTCAAACTCGGATGGCGATCGTGAACACAACGAAGAATGTAAACAGAAGATAAACTTACCTTCGAAGAGCCTGAAAAAATCTGCAGGTTGCAGTCGAAAATTAGCTAGATAAAGAACTATCTGGAGTGTGGATGTAAGCGAAATATGGAGAATTTCCACTCTGTTCAAAGTAAATTTAATGCAGTGTTCCACAGTAATGAGCGTCAACGTTACGGACTCTTCAAACTGTATATATTTTATTTATTATACAGGGTGTTTCTGAACCCTACGCACAAACTTAAAGGGTGGCTCCTATGATACAAAGGAAGGATAAAAGGTTATAGAAACATGTGTCCGGAAATGCTCCCTAAGGGCACTGAGGCCAGGTTTCGAGACAGAGTTCGCTTGAGAGGTCCCAAGGGAAAACGGAGGGGGAGGGGAAAGGGGCCGACCAGGAATCCTGCTGGGGGGGGGGATGGTGGCGACGTAGATCTTCCCTTTTCCTAGCAGTCAAGGATGGCTCACTGCAAAGTCTGCCTGTGGGGATGGAGCACAATTCTGGTGTATACAAGGAGGCGGTCAGGGTAACAACCCGGGGTGGAGTAGGGAGAGGGAGGAGGGGTGTCCCCGGGAGCAGACTTGGATGGCAACGGTAAATTCGGAACAAAGGTAAAAAGAAGGTAAATTCGACTGAAGGCAGGAGGATTGCACGAACGCTAGAATTTGAAAGCTAGAATTTTGGAATGTCATCGAGTGCATTTAGAGAAAGATATCAATTTGATTTGTTGTGAACTTGCAGTGTTTGGGCTAGATGAATATAGTGCTGTTGTACAACAAGTGGACGTTAGCTGGTCAGTGTTAAAAAATGAAACTGAAACCAGGCATTACGAAAACTCGTTGCCATGGGGAGTCACCCACTTTCCTACACTGAACATGTGTGCAGCGACAGGTCACTATCCAAGCCTGCGACCGGGGACCCCCTCGCCCCGGCTGCCAACCAGAAGTATACACCAGAAGTGAGCTGCTTTCACCCCCCCCCCCCCACCATAGTTAGACTTAACAGTGAGCCATCCTTGACTGCTAGGAACAGGAAGACCTACGCCACCACCCCTCTTTGCCACCGCAAGATTAAACCCTGTTGTCTCGAAACCTGCGTAGCATCAACAATGCCCCCCCCCCCATTCCCCCTGGTAGGACACCTTCAGTGCTCAATCTGTGTTCTCGGGACCTGAAAAAAGTCGAGCTTTCAATATTGTCCATGGATCCAAGATTTGTTCCACCTACCAACCCATGGAATGCACCAAATGTCGAAACTCGCAGCGAACATTCAAGTTATTCTGGACTGATACACCTGGGCGGCCAATTATGCACATCAACTTTCAGCAGGAATGCTGTGGGATCTCCCCCCACCACCCCAGGCATTCCCTACCTTTCCATAGAGCAATACTGTACACTGAAAGACCCGAGTAGTGATCCTACCATAATAGTGTGTTACAATGACAAGACCAACAAGACTGCTGCTCGACAGAGGTGATCATGAGAGCCTGTATAGGAGGAGATTCATCAAGCAGGACTTTACCAAGAGCAACACTACGAATTGCGAAAGATGGCCCATAACCAGATACAAGCCGATTTGATAAAGATGGTCAACACTAAGCTTATTACTATATTAGTGAGGACGAGGCTGAGCGACTCGCACCAGTAGTGATACGCAACTACCAACAATTTTTACGCAAATTAAATCACACAAGCAGGGTTACCCCCTTAATTCATTACATCGGCAAAGAAAGCTCCGATAAACTGGTTCCTGGTCGAGAGGTTGCAACAATACGTTTGGAGGGCTACACCGCCTCAGAGATACTAGGGACCTAGTACAGAGACTGGAGAAGCTGGAGATTACCAAACACCACAGACTTGTTCCCTATCAAGTGGAAAGGGCATTTCCCAAGTTGCCCACACTGGCTCCTGCTGCAGAAATTTGAACAGGCAGCCGAACGGGTAGAGGCAGAAAAAATCCTACCAACTGGACAGGATGGAAGAATGTGCTTTCGTCCATTTATGTCCAGTTTCAGGATCGTTATTTTTGGCAGACATCAGGAACCCCAATGGGGTATTCGTGCTCGCCGTTGTTGGCAGAGATTGTGGTGCAGTTTGTTGATGAGTATATTGTCTGCGACGCACGCTTTCTGCTACGGGGTAGGAGCCTAAGCGACGATATATCGTCATCGCAATTCCGCTGTAAAAAAAGCCCAAACAATGATACAGTGAAACCTCTTTATAACGATAGTCCATGGGAGTTTGGAAACTGAATGTTATATCAGGTTTATCGTTACAAACAATCAGTTTTGCATGCATTGTTGCTTGAAGAGTCGCAAAACCAGCATTGTTATAACAGGTTTATTGATGTAAGAGGTATTGTTGTAATGAGGTTTAACTGTATATCGTTTGCCCATTTCTACGCCCTATTGAAAAAACATCCTATTGCGTATATCAGAGCCGTAACTCCGATTGAATTTAAGACCCCCAGTCTTATATCCAAAAATAAGACCATGCCTCTTATATCAGACCACGGTCTTTTAAGTGAACCTAAAATGGCACAGTGATTTTGTCTTCTACCAGTTATCAAACACTTAATACCATCACCATGTTCCAAAAGTAAAGAAAAACAAATCCTATGGCATGGGACGTGCCCTACTTCAAGCCTGCTTTGACAAAATAATGCGACGGCGTGTTTGTTGTGTTGGTTGTTTTTTTTTGTTATCTCTAACTTTGGAGTCAAAAAGAGATTGTGGATCGACCGAACCCAGGTTTATAAAATCCGGACCAGGTTCGGAGCCTTTAATGGATTTCCAGGATCAATCTGAATCTCCACCAGACCTTATATTTTTCCCTTTCCTTCTGCTGATGAAGGATAAGGAAGAACTTATCAAAATGTACCATTACAATCCCATACTTTCTTAAATACAACTTAACTTACACATTATGCTAAATAAATTTACTTTATATATTTAAAAATTTAATTTATTTTCATATTTTTATGCATAAATTTAATGTAAAAATTAATAATATAAGTATGTACTCAGTTTAGCTTTTTTTAATGAAAGTCTACAATAAATTAGTTTATGAAGGTTGTTGCTGCCCGAATGTATAAGCATCAGCAAAGCTTTGCAGCTTGAAGATTTGCACTTCGCGGATATATTGGTTGCACTGGGATCCCAAACAAACGTACTATTTACATCCAAGATGGCTGCTCATGGTACCTTGGACTAACAACTCTCTTCGAGATGGACGATTCACGTACGGCTACCTGTAGGCTCGAGTGTGTTCCGACCTTGTGCAGCTGCGATAGCAGCGCCACCGCGAAATTCGTCAGTGGCGTGTCACCTTAAGACCACCCACTCTTGTCACGCGAGTGACAAGAGTTAAACGGGAAAACCACGGAATAGTTTCAATCTCCTATAACGCAAGGTCGCGCTGCCAGTTTCCTAATAGTATCGGGCAAACGGGCTGTGTATGGCGGTGACGGTAGGTGACTCATCTCGAAGAGAGTTGTTAGTCCAAGATGGTACCAGCAGCACTGTAACGCTAGTCACAACAAGCAAGCAAGCAACCTAATGATGTTAAAATCTTGGCAGTCGTAAACAGACAGGAATCAACTATTAATGTAGTCTGCTGCAGTAATCAGCATTTTTGTTGGAATTTTATGGTCAATTGATGCAACCTAATCCCAAAAAATGTTAAGTCTCAATAGGTAGGTGGCCCATTAAAATTTGAAAAATCTACAAACTGATTAGGCCTAACGATATCGGGCACAACGAATCAATGCAGGCTCATAAAATTAATTTAATTAATTTTCTGATATTTGTTTATTTAAAATGACACATTAAGGCCATTAAAAAAAGAAAAGTTGGTTCTCAGGCCCTCCCGCACCGATATTTTGACAGGAAATAAAAAGAAACTAGGCGGTAAAAATAGCAGTTGCAGATCAAAAATGGTGCTTAGTAAAAAATGAAAACGATAATTTTAAAAGGTACAATTAGTTTTTACTAACCTAAATACTTACTTCAGTAATTATGCTTAAAATCATCATTTTACGCTATCACTGCTCATTTATCAACTAAAAAACTCCCTTTTTTTAGCTTGTATCCAAACTTTCTCACCTCTCCCGCCAGGGGCGCTGCTACTCCTAACTAGGAGGCCGCCATCTTGTTTGTTCCCCTTATCACATTTTGAACTCTCCTTTCAGTGAATGCGGGGAGGCGGGCGGGTTCTTACTGAAGTAAGTATTTAGGTTAGTAAAAACTAATTTTACCTTTTAAAATTATCGTTTCTTACTACCTGCAAATACTTACTTCAGTAATTATGCTGAATTTGTCATTCAAGCGGTGGGGAAAAACCTCACTGAACCCGGGAGAGCTTGCCTACTACTGTTTTAACATGGAATAAGTCAACTTACCACTTCAACACAGTTGGTCTCGTCTCCTCTTCCAGTTACTTCACTGGCGTGCTCAGTTGACTGGGTGTCCCTAGTCTACACTCGAGGTGATTCCCTCAGTCTGAGTTAGCACTATAGTTCATTCACCAGTGTGTGTGTGTGTGTTTCCGTCCGGGTGTCCCCAGTCTACACTAAGGGTGACCCCGTCCGGCAGTGTTTGATGAAGGTGGTACTGCTATTCCATGAGCACACTGTGACCACCTCATCCAAAGGTGTCACACGCCCATGATAACACGACGTCGTGTAAAGGGGTGGCATACGCCCATGATGCGGCTAATGCCCGAAGCTCATGTGCTCTAACTATAGCGGGGAGATCCTCGTGATCCTGTTCGTTCAAGTATGCTCTTTTAATCACGGCACAGATCCATTTCCCCAACTTGAAGGGTGACATTCCCTTATCCATAATTTCACCACTGTTTAAGTCCACATCCAAAAACAGTGGAGTAGGCTTGTTATGAACTTGCAGTCCTTCTTTATTTTCTGTTTTAGATAGGTAGAACCGCATAGCTCTAATCGGACACTGTAAACATTCTTGGTTTCGTGTTTGTCCACACTCGCTTAGAGCCTTAATTCAAACAGGCTTTGATGTCGTTCCCGGTTTGCAATTTTTTGCTCTGAAATGGGCCGAAAACGTCCAAAATACCTCCGACCAGTCTTTGGCAAAACGAATATGACCCTCATCCCTGGTGAAGGCTGCCAACTCACTTTGGCGTGCTGCCGAGGCTAAAGCGACTAAGAACACTGACTTCTGGGATAGAGATAGAATGGACGCATTTCTAGTTGGCTCATATGGGGCGCCCATTAGACTTTGCAGCTCCAAAGGCAGATTCCATGTGGGGAACGATTTCGTTTGTCTTGGTCTCCCATTTTCAAAGGCTGTCATCTGTTTGGAAACCCCCACATTGGAAAACAGTCTTTGGATCCCCAACGCATGTCAACACCGAGTTAATGGCCGAACGATAGCCCTTGATAGCACTTGGGGACAAACCTTTGACAAAATGCTCTTCAAAGAAAGCTGTCAGCATTCGTGGGTCCGGGTTGCATGGGTCGCAGTCTGACTTTACACACCACTCGAACCACTTTTTCCATTTGGCATTGTAGTTACGTTGCGAGGACTCCCTCAAACACTTCGTAATCCTGGATGCCACTTCCTCCTTAAATCCCTCCCTCACCAAATTCTTCCTTAGAGTTTCCACCCTTGAAGATTCAGCATGGAAGGGTTTTGGTGCAGAGTCCTCCCCCGATGCTGGGATAAGAAGTTCTCTGTGATTGGCAAGGGATTGGATCCGTTTTCAGCTCCATCAACTCTGGGAACCGTGGAGGCGCTGGCCACCAGGGGGCTACTAGGATGAATTTCCATTTGGCCACTCTCAACTTGTTGATCACTTTCAACAGAAGTTTGAACGGCGGGAAAAGGCGTATTCAGACCTTCCCAGCTGATTGACAGCGTGTCCGTTGCCCAGGCCCTCGCATCCGGGAACGGGGACGCAAAACATGAGAGCTGAGTGTTGTAGTGGGTTGCAAACAGATCCACCGACGGGGTTCCCCACTGACGAAACCGGGCTTCACAAACCTGAGGGTCCAACATCCATTCCGTAGACGGCACCTGTGAACCCCGGGACAACTCGTCCGCCCACACGTTGAGACTTCCTGCTATGTGGCGAGGAACCGGCGAGATTTCGTACCGCCTGCAGATCTCAAACAGGATGGAGGCTTCCTCCATAAGAGATTTCGAATGTGTGCCTCCACCTTTCTTCACATACGCAACAGCCGTGGCATTGTCGCACATGATGCCCCCTGCCTGACCCCTCAGCTTTAGCTTCCAGGCAAGGAGGGCTCTCCAAACTGCTCTGAGTTCCAGGACGTTGACATGCAGGACCTTCTCCTCTTCGCTCCAAATGCCTGATGCAGTTTCCCCGGCAAGGTGAGCACCCCAACCTGACAGGGCGGCGTCTGAAATTAGGAGCAACCCCGGAACGGGCTCGTGAATGGGCACTCCAACTTGAAGGTTGCGCTTCGCCGTCCACCACGACAAGCTCTGCCTCAGGAGATCTCGTAGCGGAATGATGTCCAACCAACTGTTCCGCGGCTGCCACGCTGTCTTCCGAAACCAGTGAATCGGTTTCACCCTCCAGTGGCCTAAGGGTACAAGTCTGGCATTGGAGACCAAGAGTCCAATGAGCGATGCCAACTCCTTCGCCGTTACCGTGGTCCTTCTGACGAACGTCTTCCCCGACGTTCTCGTCTTGACGAACCTCTCCAGTGTTGGTTTTACCACCATTTTTACAGTGTTAAACTCTGCACCCAGGAACACAAAACAAGTGCTTGGAACTGGTCTGGACTTCTTGAGGTTTTCTTCACCAAGACCTAAATGTGAAAACAGGGAGCCCCATTTCCCACTGCTGGGTCAGAAGAAAACAGTCCTTGTTTCGAACCAGCCAAACGTCCAAATAAGCGTTTGCTTTGATGTAGGTGCAGGTATGCAAGCACAGGTTTCCGCATCCGGGTAAACACGTATGGAGCCGTCGCTAAGCCGAAGGGAAGAGATTTCCATTGG